>JAADXF010000599.1:0-14779 GCA_023337575.1 Pythium chondricola | reverse complement strand
TTCACACTCTTCAAGAGCTTCACAATCTCGGTCGTGACGGCCGATATCTGGATCCCGCAAGCCGTCGCGGTGGTCGCTGGCCAGTCGATCGAGATCCAAGTCGCAGGCACTTTTGGACTGACCGTCAGTAGTGACCAGGTCGCGTGGGTGCCCTCGGATGCGTTGGCCTGCTCGTCAGAGACCATGGCTCAGTACACCACCATGATGGAGTCGTCCGTAGTATCCACGTTCGCGTCCACGACACCAATCGCTCGCTCTGGCTCGGCGACGATCAGTGTCACATTCTCGCCCCCACAGGCTGCGACTCTCCGCGATAGTATGGCGACCTGGAAGCTCTGCTACAAGTTTGGCAACGTGCCTGATTTTATCATGTTTGGCGACGTGCTGTGTGACGTGCTCACCGTGCAGAAGATCGACTTGGTCGAGTCCACACCTACAAGCACTGGCACACGAATGAGCTTCCAGTTCCATGGTGTCGGCATCCAGGAGTTCGACCAGGCCAAGTGGATCGACGCCTCCTCCTCGACAACAACACTGACCGACGCCATGTGCCAGTCCCAGCCCGCAGTGAGTGGCAGCGTGGCGACAGCGGTCATCTCCAGTGCAGCGACGTTCGAGTTCTCCGAGCAGATCGCGGCCATGGCGCTGTGCTACAATTTTCTGCGCGAGAGCAGCTACAAACTCTTCCTCAACGTCCCAGTGATCGACGTCACAGCCACCAAGGCCGTCGCCAGTATGGACGGCGACCCTAGTGGTGCCTCCTCGTCGTCGTCGCCAGTATTCGTGCCCAACCGAGACGTCGCGACGATCACACTCAAGCTGGACAAGGATATCAACGACGTGCCGGCTGGGTCACCGGCCGAGGCGGCCTTCCAAGCAGCGTTTGCCTCCGCACTCGCAGCATCGCTGGGCATCGACACCTCACGCATCCAGATCCAGGAGCTGCTGGCCGGTTCCATCATCGTCAAGTTCCAACTGCTACCTTCCGAGAACGTGGCTGACCCCCTCGTCCACGAGCTCGTACAAGACCTGCAGACCCAGTTACTCGATGATACCAGCCCTCTACGTACAAATGGAGGCGTGCTGGCTATCGCTGATCCAAGCAGTGCGCTCACGACCCTGATCGCGCGCGGCCAAGCGGTGATATCTAATCTGCTATCCACATCCTCGATTGCAGTACGCGCCTACCAGGCCAACGGGTTGTTCACCTTCACCACCGACGCCGTGAGCGTCACGGAAAAGACCAGTCGCGTCTTGGTGCGTGTTCTGCGGCAGCAAGGCACGAACGCTGTGGTCACACTGCCCTTCTGCATCGCACCGGGCGCCACGGCGACGTACGGCGTCGACTACCGGATCAACTCACCCAGCAGTGAGGACCTCAGCGCCATGTTCCTGCGCTTCGACATTGGCGACAACAGTCAACTGATCGAGATCGAAGTACTCGACGATGCGATCAAAGAGGCCCACTTCGAGTTGTTCACGCTCGTCCTGGGTGACCCTGGTGCGCCCCACTCGGCGCTAGGGGCGTTTCCACAGACGACGGTTCGAATATTCGACTGGGACGACGGCGTCGTGGTCGCGCAGGCTAGCTTCCCTGCCCAGCAAGACCGCAAATTCAACCTGCTAGGCTGGCGCGTGGTCAACAATGGACCCCAGCCGAGTGGCGCGCTGCGCGTGGACTCGAACGGGTTGTTTGCGATCGATCAGGTGGTCGGCGACGACGAGTATGACCAGAAATGCGACCTGGCGGCGCCCAGCGGCGCGTGCTCCTTCACGTGTGAGCTTGGCGGCAGTCTCGCCGACGTCGCGGCTACCTTTCGCGTGCTCCATCTTCACGGTGATCCCGGTAGCTATGTCGCCACCGTCAAGCCGATCGCAGCGTTCCCCACCTCGGTGAGTGTCCATCGATCTCTGCATCAATCTACCTTGAGCTGATGTGACAGGTAGCAAGCATGCATCCTCCTCGACTCACGATGGTTCATCCACCCTATCTGTAGATGTTTACACTGTCCTTTTGGATCCGCACGACCGCGAAATCAACCACGGCCTGCGTCGTCTCGTACGCCGCGCCATTACACAATGGCCGCGTCCACCTCGCTGTCTGCAACCCGACCAACCTCCAGCTGATGATGGACACGCAGGTGCCGACCCTCACCAATCCTCAGCCTGTCCGAGTGCACGGCGCGTTGTCCACGTTCATCGACGTGGCCGACGGCGCGTGGCATTTTGTGGCGTTCACGTGGAATGCCGACGACGGCCGTGTCCACGTCTACGACAACGGCTTGCTGGCATTCGATGGCGGGCCCTACCGCGTCGGCCACGCTCTCCCCAGCGATGGCGTGCTGGTGGTTGGCCAGTTGCTGGACCCTGTGGGTGCCTGTGTCGCGATGGAATGTGACGTCGTGCCTGGCCGCAGCCTGGACGCCGAGCTCCAGCACGTCCACTTGTGGACACGCGAACTAGGACGCTCGGAGCTGCTCAAGGAGCTCCAGTGGCCCCACCGCGTGGTGACCAATGGCCTGCTGCTAGGCTGGGATTTTGATTCACTCGCCAGTGGTGGCAAGGTCGTCGCCGACCTCTCTACGCGTGGCGTCCAGCAAAAGAACACGGGCGAGCTGGTGTGTACAGGGGACACGCAGCCCTGTGTCCGTGTCGGTGTGCTGCCCACGCTGTCCCCGGGCTTCCCGTGTGGCCCCGTGTACGTCCATATCTGGCACTTTGTGGCGTCGCCCATGGTGCTACAGACCCTCGCGACCAGCTACGGCGGCCGCTTACAGTTCCGCCTGCTCGCGCCGAGTCGGAATGGCGCGGCGCGGCCTCGCCGTGGCCAGATCTCCATCTTCAGTGGAAGCAGTGACCATGTCTCGCTCGCATTGGGCGGCTTCCCACTGCCGACCGCGTCCGGATGGACCTACTACTCGGCCGTCTTGCGCGAAGATTTCGGCTGGGTGCGTGAACCAAGCGGCGAGTCCGTGGCCACCGACGCGTTCCAGGCCGTGCTGTCCAGCGCCACGGCGCTCTGGATTCGAGGCGACCTGTGGGGGCCCGACACCAGCGCGCAGGGCCAGGAAGTCGTGTACCTGAACGACGTCAAGGTGTTTGCGCGATAGTACATTGAGTAGGGATCGATAGGCACGCGCATAACCAAGGGGGTACACTTGAATGCAGCGGAGAGACGGGGGGTTACACTGTATGCGGAGGCGGTATATTGCGTGGGTCGCTATGGAAGCGGGGAGCTCGTTCGGCTTACTCCTCCTCGAGCGTTGGTCGCTCGCCGACCTCGCTACGCACGTACTTGTACTTGCCGCTTGGGTTGAACTGGGACTGCGCGGTGGCGGCGGCCGATCCAGGCGCCGCCGCGGTCTTGATGCCCAGCGCCTCCTCCTTGAACGTTGGCGTGAGCGCTGGCCACGCGAGCCAGCCCGCCACCATACCGGCGGTCACGCCCCACGGCGCTGTTGGTTACAAAAGGGGAACGATGAGCGATACACCGTACAAGAAGAGGAAGGAAGAGAAGCGCGAGAGCGACGTACTGTAGCCGGCGGCCTCCTTGGCGAGGTAAGTGCCCTGGCTCGAGAGCTTCTGCAGCGTCTTGGCGACCATTTTATTATTGATTGACGTTGGTTCTTGACGTGTGGAACTCGGAGGCAAGGAGAAACGCACAACAAACAGAACCACCGGACGGGAATGCGGTCCCGAAAACACGTCCCTAAACGGGGGATTTGGTCCCGTATGGGCCACATGCAACCGCAAATGTACTGATCTAGGATTCAAATAGGTACTGTATACATCCCGTTTAGAAGACCTCATCAAGGTGAAACGCCAAGTTGAAGTGATGATCAAGGACAAAACATGGCGGAGTGGGGTGATCTGGATGCGCGCCTGGAGCGCAAGAAGCACATCAAGCTGCGCCGGCAGCAGCGCGAGATGAAGAAGGAGCGCATGGAGATGGAGACGCTCGAGAAAGAGCGTCGGAAACTCGCGGTGCGGTGCGAGGAAATGGCACGCGAGGAGCAACTCTCGATCGCCATGATGCGGTTCTACCGACAGCTAGAATCTCGCGAACGCCGCGAAAAGCAGCATAGGCAAGACCTTGTTTTGTATGGCGAGATATCAGCAGTTCGGAAGCGAGCCAGGCAGCTAGGGCTGCCTCTGACGACCCCTGAAATGACAGCACAGGAGCGACTGGAGACGCTTCAGCAGCGCGTGCGTACCCGGGAAGCGGCACTCGAGACAGCAGCGCAAGCACGAACGAGGCTTGAAGCTCTCCCACAGAAGCGCAGTCAAGTACGCAAGCTCATCCAGTCGTTCTTCACCACGAGTCAGCATCGGAACATCGAGAATGCAGTGTACAACCGACGGTGTGAGGCCATCGTCCAGCTCCTGGAGCCAGGGATACCAGGAAAGAAGACTGACGCGACCCTGCTGAACCACGAGAGTGAGAATGGACTAACACCGGTGCTGTCCACGATCTTTGAGCGCAAGCTGGCGATGCTGAGAAGAGTTCTGGAGCTAGGTGCTTCGCCAGACTTGGAGACGACCTGGGGTATGACGCCTCTGCTCGCAGCGGTGATGGTGGACGATGAGGTCACCTTGAGCATCCTCGTAGAATTCAACGTCAAGCTCGAGTGTAAGACGCAGACTAGCGTCACGGCTTTGCATTTAGCGGCTGAAAAAGGTCGGTTGAAGATGCTCAAGGCCTTGGCGAGGCACGGCGTGGACATGAACAAGCAAAACGTGGACGGAAGAACAGCGCTGATGCAAGCTGCGATTGCTGGGAGTCACAGCGCAGTCAAGACCCTGCTTGCGCTTGATGCGGATCGCACTGTTATCGACAAGAACGGGCAGCGCGCGATCGACTTTGCCATTCAAGCGCATGCTGATCATATTGTGTCCATGTTGAAAGCATCGATTCCAGCGGAGGATCTACTCGCATCACTGCAAGACGCTGATGATCAAGAAGCCGATGCATCCAACCCAATCGCTCGGCATATCATCAGACAGAGCCACAAGCTTCCTGGTGCCATTGCGATGGAGAGGGCGCTCGACGATGGCGACGTGGATCGAATCCTTGAACTCTTGTCGGTCAATGATCTCGGTTACGGCCCCAATTACGAGGCCGACTCAGGAGAGATGCCTTTACTGGTGGTCGCGAGGCACGGCTCGGCCGACCAAGTGATACGATGCATCGAAGATCAGTGCTTGGTGACTCAGACGAATCGTCGTGGGGAGAACGCGCTGATGAAGGCAGCGTATCGTGGCGACGCCGAGGTACTGCGCGTCCTCTGTGATGCAGGCGTCTCGTGCTTCAGCCGAGACTTTCAAGGGAGAGATATATTTCGATACCTCCACGATCACGAACACTACGAGCAAGCCACTGAGCTGAGGAAAGCGTTAAAGCACGGAGCCCCGCCCCGACTGAGGCTTGGGAACGTGTTCACTGATGCTGCCAAGCTGAAGCGATCGGAGCCGAGCAATGGCCAAGTGGGAACAGCTGTGGCTGAACCACCAGCCCAGATCAATGACGACGCTGGGGTGAGTGGAGCAGATCCTCAGTCTACCAATGGAGAGACGTCGAGAGGCAGTGCATCTGGCGATGAGTCTGAAGAGCGAAATGAGTGGAACAAGCGCAACAAGTGGAGCATCCGACGGCGTGTGCTTCGTCACAATAGAAAACGCAACGAGGACTTCGAGGTCGAGCGAGAGAGGGTGAGGAAGCAAGGTGAACGTGGACGCCGGAACGGACTGATCGCCCCATTACCTCACGATCCAGCAGGTCGACTCAAGTTTCCTCCATGCGAAAACTGCCACAGCAGCCGAGCACGAAAGCGCTGCTTTGCATGCGAGCAAGTGCTGTGTGACAAGTGCCACTCACGCCTGCATGCACTTCCTCACCGTCGCCACCACGAGTACGAGGAGCTAGAGCCAACTCGGATGGTTAGGACCCTACCAGTCGATGATGTGACCAGAAATCAACACGAGTCGCTGCCTGGTTCGATCGCTGCCTCACTGCAACTCGTGCAGCTGATGAAGCACACGATGCAGCTTCCAGTGGATGTCGTTAGGTCGCCTCAGGACGTCGAAGTGGAGAAGTTCGAGCGCAAGCAGCGACTTCAGCGAGAGAAGGAGATCGCGCAGATGCAGATCAACGTGCCCGTGGAAGCAGCCAAGCATGCCCAGCGTCTCGGTGATGGAAACGCCTACACAAACCCATCCGATATCGAACTCGTGGACCTGTACATCACACAAGGCAAGCTTCCGAAAGCACGCGCCGTGCTGGACGACTTGAAGCGCGTGATTGAAGAAGCGCTCGGGTACACCGATCCCACGATGCTCAAGATCCACATCCGCACGGCCCGAGTGGACCAGCAAGCAGGTGATCTGGCGAAGAGTGTCGAGACTCTCGAGACTGCGCTTGGTACCTTTGAGAGCTCGCGACGCGCTGACGATAAGGACCTTGTTGTCGCACAGGAGCTGCTTCTTCAGGTTCTGGTGAGTGAGCATGCTTACAGCTTGGATACTTTGAAGAGCACTCGAGTTGACCGTTGTACTATCCTACGCTAGGACTCACTCACATTGTACGACGCTGCCGTTCGTCACTGTCAACGGTTCGTGCGACTCAGGACGGTTGGACTGCACGCGTCGCACGCTCTCGTTCGTCAGGCGCTGGCTCGCTTTGATGAATTCGTCGCGAAGCGAGAGCGTCGCGACATCTTGAAGGAGGATCTCATGAGCTTGGCGCATCTTGCGTCCAGCGCAGAGTGTGTTGAGCAAGGGCGAATCGAGAAGGAGAGGTATGCAAGCGTGGGTACGCATGGATGCTCCCGGGATCTGACGGAGTGGTCTCTGTACAGGGCACTTGTTGCGTTTCAATCGATGCTTCTGGAGGAGCAGCCGCCAGACCAATACGACTCGTTCATCGCGTTTGCCAAGAAGGAGTTTGCCAAAGAAATGGTGCATTTTTGGGTGGCAGTGGAGCGAGCCAAGACTTCGAATGAAGAGCAAGATGCCAAGGCGTTCCGTGCTGCCGTTGTGAGCATTTTCTTGCTGTACATCAAGTCACGCCGCATCAAGGTCATTACTGCTGTCCAGCGCAAGCGCATGAAGAAGACGATCACGACCCCAGGCAAGAAACTGCCTCGGTCCATCTTTGATGAGGTACAATCCCTGGTCTTTGATGTGATCTATGGCCGCGTCTACCGTCGGTTTTGTGACCAAGCACTGTGAGTCTTGCTGTGTCACGAGGTCAGTTGCCCGCATTCAACCGTCCAGTGACGAGCGATGTTCCTGGGACCATGCGTTTTTGATCAATGATGGCGAAGTGATGGCGTGCTTTCCACTCGCGCCATTGGGAGCGAAAGTACGTATGCCCAGGTGTTCAGCCAATCGCACGGGGAATCGCGCCCTGAGAAAGTGCGACAGCGCGATTTCGCGGCTCATATCACTATTGTAAACGGTGCTATCCCGACCCCGATAAGCCATCCATCGAATCATTCACCATCCAGCGGCCGAGAGAACGCGACGCGAACGGTAATGAAGCATCCTGCGCGTCGCTACAGTTTCTCCACCAGCCGCAGGCCGGCCACGTGCTCGGGTCTCTCGGCCCTCGCGGCGTTCGCTCCGCTGCCGGGTCTGCCGTTCACGGCGACGGCGGTCGACTCGATGGCACTTTCTATCTTGCCCGGAACTGTCACCACGATGGCCAGCGACTTGTTCTCCGTGGCTGACTCGCTGCTCGTGTCGCACTTGGACTTTGACGACGCAGACGACGGTGTGTTCGACGACCTCGACACCTTCAACGCCGTGTTCCCCCAAGCTCCGACGCTGGCCAAGCACCACGTCTTGCACCCTCTCGTCGAAGCGCTGCGTACTCTCATCGCTCGGCCAGACCACCTCTTCGCTGCGCTCATTGGCGACCGCTCTACCGAAGACACCAGCTCACTGGATCTTCTCGCCCTCACCAAGACAGCACGCGAGTACACACTCACGTTTCTCCACGGCCGCCTCGGCACCGACGGCTGGACGCAACTGCTCGATGCGGTACAGAAGAAGACTCCCACGGTTGTGTGGGCCAACCCGGTGCTGATGCAAGAGGTGAACGAGATGATGATCAAGATGGTGCTCCACTACGTGGTCTTGTGGGATCTGCTCACCGTGGTCGCGGTCGATTGTGTCTACCGCGTGGACCAAATGGTGGATCAACTGCGTGACCAGTGGGTGCGCAGTACAACCACGGACCAGGATGCTCCAACCACAGAGGCGACGCAACTATTTCGTCCACTGCGTCTCCGCAGCCAGGCACAGGCAGCTGATTCCACCACCACGACAAGTCCTCGTGTCAAGGTGGAGGAGTCGGCATCGGCGGCGGCGTATCGCCGCTCACGCCTCGCTCGCAAGTCGAATGAGTTTATGGTCGCGTGGTTTCTCCACCACAAGTCGAATCCGTACCCGTCGGCCGCGGAGCGCATCCAGATCGCCGAGAAGACTGGCCTGAGTGAGCAGCAGGTGCGCAACTGGTTTGCCAACATGCGAAAGCGCCACTGGAAGCCACGTGATGAGAAGACGAGCAAGAAACCGCGCTGTCTGCTCGATATGCTGCTCCGAAAGAACGACGCGGTGGCGGCGATCAAGTCGGAGACGTGAAAGCCTACTTGCTTGCTTTGTGTTTGATGCTGCGTTCATCTGTCCAATCACTCCCCCTATCTAAATGCAACAATGCAAAATGACCAGCTTGTGAACTGGACGAGCCCACGGATTGCAGGCACATCCCCACCAGGATCACTGCACACTCCATCTATCTCTTTCTGTTGGCCTTGCTGAACTTGGCGCTCTTGGTCTCCATGGTGGTGGTCGTGGTGGTGGTGCTGCTGCTGGTCGACGACGACGAGCTCTTCTTGGTGCCCGTCGGGATCGGATCGCCCAGCAGGATCTTCTCAGCGTGCTCGAGCGCCCACTCGTGCTGGTGGAGACGCAAGCTGACGCGCTCTTGCTTGAACACCTTGGGGGCATCAAACCCAACGTTGGGCCCCGCGCCCATGCCCATCTGCATCTGCATCGCCTTGGCGTCCTCGTTGCCCGTCTTCTCACCAAGCAGCAGCGTCAAGAAGCCGCTCATGCCGAACATGACGAGAAAGTACCACGAGACCGACGACACGTACGAGACGTCGAGCGTGCTGGAATCAGTATATGTGGTGAGTCACAATAATTATGATGGCAAAAAAACACAATTATAATGGCATCCAACGCACTTGAGGTCAATGCCACGCTGCAGCATGAGCTTGAACTTTTGCGTGAGCGAGAACGGCACCTTGGCTGCATACGAGACTATTGTCAGCACAGGGGGAAGAAAGGAAAAAGAGCAAGAAAAAGCAGATCGTACCAAGCACGAAGCCGCCGAAAAAGTAGCTCATGAGGCCCATCATGACAAAGTTGGAGCCCATGAACGTCATGTTGCCCTTCATCATCTCGATCATGCTGTTGGGGTTCATCATCTGATGCATCGCCTCGTTCTTGACCTTCTCGCGCAGCGCGCCGCGCATGCCGTGCTTCTTCTGCGACGCCGTAAAGTAGTGCTACACGGGTGATACAATAATTTTCAATAATATTGTTAGTCCAAATTGGTAGGCAAGGAATTATAATACAAGGACCACGCACGCGGCGCATCGCGAACGCATCCGGCGAGATAAACTTGGAGTTCATGCGCGTGACCTGCGCGCGCTTGACCGTGTTCCTGTCGAGTACATCAATTAATTGATGGTCCTCGCATTCCAATATTGCGCCACGTACATCGGGCGGATCTCGTCGATCGCGGCGATCTTCTCGCTCTTGAGCAGCTGCGTGACGTAGTGGCGCATGCTCGAGGAGCAGCCGATGATGAACATCATGGGCAGCACCACCCAATCGCGGATGCTCGGGTCCAGGATAATCTCCACCATCGTCGCAGTTCGTAAGGAGCTTCCTCTTTCTGCTGCGTGCCTCCCTCGATGTGGTGACGAGAGGGACACTCGAGCCGTTATGAACTTGTCTAACGAATAGGTTCTTAACAAGTTTTGCCTATTGACCAATCAGAAGCATGACAAATGTTGCTTGAAGTGTGGGGGGTTGTCGAAGAAGAAAAGAAGACCAACAATGGATTCGACGGCACACGACGGGTACTCGTTACTGGAGGCGAATCAGCGTGCGTCGCGGCCGCGCAATGCACTCCGCCAGCTTGTGGTGATCGGAGCGCTGCTCTTTCTCTGCGTTCGTGGGTTCTTGGGGCTTGGGCCGTCGCTAGAATGGTCCAAACCCGCGAACCAAAACGTTGGACTGACAACGTGGCCACTAGAGATTGAAGACGGCGGCGATCTCGTGGTCTATTGGCGTGGAGACGGTCCGTTCACCAAGCGAGACTACCTCACGCTCAGCTGTGGCCCTCAGAACGGACCAGAAGACTTCCTGCTGCGCAAGAACGTCACGGACCATGATGCGACCAGCAACTCGGTTCGCTTCTCCGGTGAGTCAAACCGCAGCTACAGACAAGGCACATGACTCCCTTGACGCCACTCACGCGTCGCGTAGACTTGTACATGCTGCGCTGCGAGTACAGAGTGCAGTACTTTACCTACCGCGAACGGACGGACGGGTTTGAACTCGTTGGCACCATCGAGATCCCAATGCGCGACGCAATCAATGCACCAAAGCACGGCCACATTGCACTCACGACCGATCCCAACGCCCTGGCCATCATGTTCAACTCGGCGTCGAACCGCACGCCTGAGGTGCGATACGGCAGCGCACCGGACCAGCTAACCACGAGAGAAACGGGAACCACGACGACGTACTCGGCCACAGACATGTAGGTCTCTTGGTTGTCTGCATGACACAGTTTATCATCGTTTATTCAAAGTCATGCTCAAATCGTGCTTGTTTCAGGTGCGAGGCTCCAGCAAACGTGGTTGCCCAGCGACGGTTCCGAGACCCAGGGTACTTCCACACTGTGATTGTGAAAGACCTGGTGCCAGGCACGTATTACTACTACCAGTTTGGCAACAACGAAGACGGGTGGAGCAGTGTATCAAGGTTCCGTTCGAGGCCACCGGTGGAGACCAAGCGCGCAAAGTTCATCGCGTACGGCGACATGGGAGTTGATGCGGCGCCAGCGGCGGCCTCGACCGCAATGCGTGTGTACAACGACGCCGTTGGCCATGGGTTCGACTCGTTCTTACTGCACTTCGGAGACGTGAGGTGAATGCCGGATTGTTCGATTCGTGATTGTGACGGATTGCTCACGTGCTCTGCAGTTATGCACGATCAGAGGGCTTCGTCTGGGACAAGTTCTTCCACGTCATCGAGCCATACGCCTCTGTCATGTACCTGATCCATTCCAATCGACACGCAATTCTTGAGAGCTACGGCTAACATGGCGTCTTGCTTGATTGTAGGCCGTACATGGTGACCGTGGGGAATCGTACGCTCTCGGTTTCAGTGAATGCGTGTGTGTGGGTGTCAAGTCATCTGACCAACTGGGGTTTGTGTTGACTGTAGATGAGTATGATCACACCAGCGGCAACGAAAAGGACCCCAGTGGAATCGACAACTTTCGACCACACTGGGGTAACTACGGAAGAGACTCGGGAGGCGAATGTGCAGTGCCAATGGCGCACCGTTTTCATGGTGAGCATTGCTGTCAGATCAAGCCAGCGTCATGGCATATCGCTGAACTTGGCTGGACTACTGTAGCTCCTGCGACGGGACATGGTATCTTCTGGTACAGCTTCAACTACGGCGGTGTCCACGTCGTCCAGCTATCATCGGAGCACAACTGGACGCGTGGCTCGGAGCAGCACGAGTGGTTTGCGCGTGATTTGCGCAGTGTGAATCGCTCTGAGACGCCGTGGATTGTCGTGACGTCCCATCGCATGATGTACTCGACCCAGATTGGCCTGGAGAAAGACATGAAGATCGGCGAACACCTTCAGGAGGAGATCGAGGACTTGCTCATGGAGCACAAGGTCAACCTCGTGCTGGTGAGTTCACCCTGTTAAGTGTTGTATCACTATGTGTTCTAACGTCGTGTGTCACTGACCGACATAAGGCTGGACACCAGCATTCGTACGAGCGATCTTGTGCACTGTATCGAGCCAAGTGCGTGGAGGACGGCAAGTCGGCGCCAGTGTACTTCATTGTGGGGTCTGCTGGGTTCGGGCTCGGTAAAACGGCTTTCTCCGACAAGTTCGGAGAATGGAGCCTTGTCCATGCGAACGAGTACGGCTACCTGCGTGTCTCCACCACTGAGACTGAGATGCACGTCGAGTTCATCTCGAACCGCCACGGCGACGTGTTCGATGAGGTGACTCTCCCACCCTACCATTGACACCTGAGCTCAAGGAGTCTTTCTTAGGCAGCTCGAAGTGCGGATAACTGTATGACAACGATTGCCTATTGCCAACATGTTGGAACTAGCCCGCCTCCAGGGGTAGACTCATGAGTATGTACATTGAAGGTAAATGGCCAACATGGGGTTGATTCGTCGCGCCACAACTCGATAATGTAGTCATATGTGTGGTCCACATGAAATTGTCATTCCTGCACCGCGTATCCATGGCCCCATGGAGGTTTTATATGTTCAAAAGCGAGGTTTTATATGTTCAAAAGCGAGGTTTTATACTTGGTTCTGGTGGTGACATGAGCTTTTCACACTTGGAAATCAGCAGCATCGCTCGAAAATGGAAGTCGTGCGCAAGTATCTCAAGGTGCGCACACGCATGCACACAAAGGGTCTGTGCTACAGATTGTTAATGAACGTGATATGTAGGTTCAACTGCCAAAGTACCTCAAGGGGCTTCCACTTCCTCGTACCTTTTCCGGGTTTCTCAAGCTCAAGCAGGAGGAATGGCTCTACCTGGCGCCGTTGCTCGTCACGATCGCCGTGCTGCTGTTCTCGCTGTTCAGCCCTGGTAGCAGCGCTAAGCCTGGTCGCGTCAACCGACAAGTCCACTTGGAGAAGGAGAAGGTGGTGGATTTTCTCGAGGTCAAGGAGATCGAAGATCTTGTTACGAAAGGCAAGGGCAAGTGCGCCGTGTGCCGCTGCTGGAAGTCCAAGAAGGTGCGTTCGTGTCTCGAGCTGCCTGGTCACTTTGATTTCTTTCGTATCTGATGGATTTCACGCTGTGGATGTAGTTCCCTCTCTGTGACGGTACCCATATGAAGCACAACAAGGAGACTGGTGTGTCGTGGCTTTCGCTGGTCGTATGGCATCCTTGGACTCACTTTCTTGTCTCGATGCAGGCGATAACGTTGGTCCACTCGTCATCTCGAAGAAGGAGTAGCTCGATGTGTTTCAGTCCGGAGTCGTCATCAAGCAACGAATACAGTACACATTTCACGTCAACTTCATTCCCCGCATACAATGTACTGTACCAATACACTCTTTCATTGCGACCTTCCATCCTCGGTGTTCAGCACGCAAGCGCGCTTACTACATAGTATACAAGAGTGCTGTCGCGCCCAGCACGCAAGATGCGTGCGACTTCCTCTCTTCCATACAGTGTACTTCCTGTGCAGGCACTCCACCCGCGTGCGTAGGATCAGTATTCAAGCCATGCAATCTTTGACCTCACGCCAGGAGCTGCGGGAATGCATTGCGCATTGGCTCTGATCCTGTGTCCGCACTCTGCACGGCGGCACCGCACTTGCCAACCAGAGCTCCGTCTTTGTCGAGGACCCATTCGCTGGCGGCTTCCAAGTCCAGCGTTGCGTGGATGAGCGAAAAAGGTGTCGATTCCGGATTTCATCCAGATGAGTTGGCCAAAAAACGCGTCCACAGCCGTCTATTAATAACTCGAGAGGCGCAATCGCCAGTTGCGCGGCGATCGGGCAGTGATAATCGCACTATCACATACTGGAACCAAGTACAAAACGTCGATTTCAAGATTAAATTTCATAAATTCCATTATTCATAATATTATTGTCTAGGACTAAAAGCACACTGGAACATCCTTCTTTTCCTGCGCGAGGCGTGATCACAAACCGGCCTCCGGAGTGAAGCGGAGGATAGTCGGCCACCTCGGTTTGTGCGCTACTCACTGGAGCGAAGCGACGGCGCTCGGAATATTGGGCTAGTGCGACTATCTATTGGGATAGTGCGATTATCATTTCCCAGTGGTCGAATGAGTGTTCGAGCGAGGAGTGCGGTGGCATCTGAGAGCCCACGCGAAACAGGTTAACGGCCTGCATCGCCCACGCAAGTCAATTTCGACATAAATATTTACTGCACTCCGCTGCTCATCTGCTGATGAAAGACCTAAAAAAGGAGGTGAGTAGATGAAAGCAGGTGTGAAACCGTTGTTCAGAGAGTGCCACGCATTATTGGCTCGATTTTCGAACTTGAAGCAGGATCACTCGATGAGAGCGATGGTCTGCAGTTCATCTGCGGGAAAGCCGTGGATACTATATAGTACAGTGTGTTGCCGCTTCAACATCACCCTCCAATTTTCGAAGTTGTATGGGTCTCGCAGTGGATTGCATGGTCGATTGTACGGTACAATTTGTACCCTGCGTGGGGTCACTAAGCTGGACGGATCGCCAGTCTGGCGATCCGTCTGGCGGCCAGAGTGCTGGTGTGAAGAGGATTCAAGTCTGCTCGGTCTAGCCAGAGCCGAGTTGATGGCAAGAAGTCCGTAGAGTCTACGTTGGCATATGTATGCTTCGATGTTTGCTAGATCAACGACGAGACCGTCAACCAACCACGTGGTTGAGTCCGTCTGGCGATCGCTACCTACGAATTGAGTTGGCCGTT
>JAADXF010000598.1:0-14792 GCA_023337575.1 Pythium chondricola | reverse complement strand
GGAAGCGCTGCTCCCACCGTCGGTGACGCGCCGGGCGATCGCGCCGGTGGCGACGCACCACCCGCGGCAGTCGCGCGTTGCGCACGCTTCGTCGGCATCCTCTGGTTGACTTTCCCCCCCTACAAGTTGCCCGTGGTCTCGGGCCGGGTCACGGGCCACTTCAACGTGGGTTTCATGGAATGTCTCGGGTTTGGTACATGTTTTTCGACCTGTCAACCCGGACCGAACCATTGTGGGTTGATCCAAGTCATTTGAACAGATCCTGACGAAGATGGCGGAACCAGCACAGCGAGATGTGGCCTCGGTGACGCAGGAAGACGCTGCATATGGCGTGGATGAAGAGGTACTGGCGGAAGTGCGCCACAACAAAGTGTGGATGCAGGACCCAAAGTACTTTAAGAAGGTGATCGTGTCGCCGTCAGCGGCGATGAAGATGATGAACCACGCGCATTCGGGTGTGGAGAAAGGCATCAAAGCGGGGGGCAAGCCCGTGGAGATCATGGGGCTCATGCTGGGGCGCCCGTCCACGGGCACCGACAAGGACGTTGGTGATGCGCAAACGCTGATCGTCACGGACTGCTTCCCGCTGCCAATCGAAGGTGCTGAGACGCGTGTGCTCGCGGACGACGCCGAGGTCATCAACTACATGATCTCGCTGGGCGAAGCCGTGGAGCAGACGCGCAAAGAGCGATTCATGGGCTGGTACCACAGCCACCCTTTCGACGTCGAGGTGCATAGCCACTGCTTCCTCTCGGCCACGGACGTGAGCACGCAGCTCCAGTGGCAGCGGTCCGAGGATCCGAACGGCAACCCATGGCTTGCTGTAGTGCTCGACCCGTTGCGCTCGCTCGCCAAGAAGCGCCCCGAACTTGGCGCGTTCCGCGTGTATCCGCCAGAGTACACTGCGCCCCACAACGAGACGCCTGATGGCACGATCGTGACGGATGATGCGACCCGCATGGAGCGCTGGGGCAGCTGCTGGAACCGGTGCGTACAAAACGGATCATTCTGGGCTCTGAGACTTCGTGATGATGACGAACGTATTGTATCCCACGAACACCAGGTACTACACGCTCGAAGTTGATTATTTTATGAGCTCGCTGGGGTCCCAGATCGTGAACATTCTGTCGGAAGAGTTTTTGTGGATGCGCACGCTCAGCTCCAACACAATGCAAGAGCGCGAGAACCGCGACCGCTTCTCGGAGCGCATCCAGCTGATTGCCAACAAACTGGATGGATGCGAGACACACCTGGCGCCGCGAGGACGCAGCAGCCGCATCGGCGAGTACTACGTGCCGGAGAAGCAGAGCAAGGAGACGGATGACTCGGCACTCGACAAGATCGCACAGGCAGCCAACGAGCTCGCGATCGAGAACTCGCATGGCCAGGAGCTACAGCTCGCCAAGAAGTCGCTGTTCAACGACACGTTTTGATTGAGCGACACCACGCCTGCCTCGCTAATTAAATACCACCCCCCAAACACATAACAGCTACGTGCGCTTCCTCGCCGTACGCTTCTCCACCATCGCGAACAGCTCCTCGGCTATCCGTTCTTGCTCTTCCAGCACACGCAAGTTCTGATGCATGGCCTCTCGATCCGCGTTATTCACCGTCACACTCACCACCGTCTGGCGCGGGAAGAGCGACGCGGTCGACTGCGTCGCGTACCCGTTCCCCTTCTTGAATCGCTTAAAGTTAGGCCCGTCCGCGTCGTTTGCGGAACTCGAGCGTGCATCTCCCATCGCTGATTGAGGTCGTTTCACCACGAGACTGCAGGTCATGACCAGTGCTGGCACTTGAGGCGAGCCGCCTCTATCGTCACAGTCATCGTCGGCTGGGTCGACCGATCGTGGGACGAGATCACGAGAGGAGACCCACCCACCGTCACTGGAAGCTGGCCGTCGCACGGCTCTCGACGCGGCCGGTTGATCGTGGTCAAGTCCCTCGTCCTGAGCAGGCGTCACTTGCTCTAATGCGTAACGTACCGGTGAGTTCGCATGTCACAAGATCACGATAAATACATCCGCCGAGAGACTTACTCGCAAACTCGGTCGCTGGGGTGCGAGCGGTCGGGATCTGGAGGGCCCGCTTTGGCTGTCGGTCAGTTCCCACGGCGTCGCTCTTCAATGGAACCTTCAGTGGCGCCGCCGGTGATGGCGATGGTTCCAGTAGCGATGGCTCTTCTTTAATCTAGCCACAAAGAAACCATGGTCAGTGACGTGTGTGAAAAGCCACCAGACACAAGGGCGGCAGGTACCGGTAACGTCGAGCTGGACGCGTGATCGTCAAACGTGGGTTGCCTGTCGGTGGTCCTGAGTCCACGGGGTTTCGCCGGAGGTGGAGGCGCTGGTTGCGGGATCGGGTCGTCGCTATGCACACGGCTGGCAGTCTCGGGTACGAGGGACGTGTTGTCGGTCTCGACTGCGTTATCGTGGATGTCACTGCTGGGCGGTGGCTCGTTTTGGTTATCGTCTTCGTCGTCCTCGTCATCCTCATGGTTGCGCGGCCCACGTAGACTGAGATGTTCTGGGAAGCTCATGATCTGTGCCGAGATCGAGTTGTGCCCAGCGAGGGAGCTGCTGAACGAACACTCGCTGGTCGTGATGGGCGTCTTGACGAAGATCACGCTCGCGGCGAGCTCCTGGATGGTCGTAAACGGTGCGTGCATGGAGCGGAAGAGCTCGACACGACGGTCAACACTCGCTGTGTGGTTGGGTGCGTTGACTATCTCTCGGCCGTCACTGGATGCCGCACCGCTCGAGTACCCACTGCCCTGAGACGGTTCCACGATCAGTACTTGGCGCGTGACGGCGAGCTGTTCGATCTCGCGCAAGAGCTGCTCGTCGTGGTCTGGGTCCTTGTACGCGGTGACCGCGATGCCGTCCATCGCGGTGATGAGCTGCTCCATCGACTGCGGCACCAGGAAGACCACCGCGTGGTGACGGAAGAGCGTCTCGCGCATCGGGTTCGGCAGGTAGTTGGACGCGACGGACGGCAGGACCTCGTCCGTGGGCAGGAACGGCTCGCAGCGTGGCAGTGGCTCGGAGAGGGACTTGCGCTCAAGGATCGCGTAGATCCAAGGCGTGGTGACCACCGGTTGGTTGTGGACAAGTGCCCAAAGCACCTTGACCGTGGCGATGATCCGGCCCGGGTCCATGATACAGTGGGTCGCGGCCGCGCTCTCGGTCGCGATGAGGTGCATGCCGATGCGCTGGCACGTGTCCTGCACGCGCGCGCGGTTGTGGCGGTGGATGCGCGAGGCCACGAGCACGAAGAGCTGGTAGCGCACGCGCAGCACTGTGCGCTTGGCGCCGAACGTGACTTGGTCACCGTGCGCGAGCGCGCGCTCGCCAAAGCACTGCTCCTGGTTCACGAACGAGCCAAAGCGTGAGTTCTGGTCCACGAGCACAAGCGCCGGGCGCGAGGACGGGTCGCGGAGTTGCTCGAGCGAGAGCGCGCCGACGCGCAGCACGGCATGCGTGCGTGAGATGGACGCGTCGGCTTGGAAGTTGAAGTGGCACTTCTTGCGGCCGATGCTCCACTCGCCCGCGATGAGATAGAAGCTCGTCTCGATGGCGTGCGTCGTCGCGTGCACCACATCGAGCACCCACATCTTGTACTACTGTACGCTGTCACTTTTTGGCAACATCAGACTCTTATCACAACCGCGAAATGGTGTGGTCCACCTGAAACTATGGAGAATGATGGAAAATGACGAAAGACGATGAATTTTCGGGAATGCAATTTTCATGGAGGCAGTATGCAAAGAGGCAAGGTTGCAGCCGATGGCTCACGACGGCGCAGGTTAGGCGAGCAAGTGGCGCATCACCGTGCGCACGTTGAGCTTCTTTAGGTGCGTGTACTTTTGGCCCGTGCCCACGAACATGATCGGCTGGCCAGTCTTGTACACCATCGAGACAGCAGCTCCGACTGATTTGACCAGAGCACAGCACAAAGGGATTAGCGAGGGCTTGAGTGAGCGTCGTTCGTGACGAGCCACGTACCTTTGTCATCGATCGTATCAAACTTGGTGAGCATGATACCGTCGACGCGGTGCGGGTCCTTGCGGTCCGAGTAGTCAGCCAGCGCCTGTCAAGAGCCACCCACAGCTTAGTAGATGCTACCACGACCACCACGACCGATCACAGCAACGAGACGTACTCTGTCAAACATGACCAACTGGTCAATACCGTCATTCCCGACGAGTGCTTCGCCAACAAAGAGCACGAGGTCTGGGCTGTTGGTCGAGACCAGTTGCGCCAACGCACGCATCAGAGACTCGTTGTTCTGCATACGGCCGGCGGTGTCGATGAGCACACAGTCAAAGCCATTCTCCGTGCCGTGCTTGACAGCTTCGCGGGCGACCGCAGCTGGATCACGGGCGTATCCTGTATTCACACACCACGACGACAACATGAGAGTCAAGTCAACCACTGCACGCAGAGCAGGAACGCACCCTTCTGGAAAAGTGGCACATCAAGGACCTTGGCGTGCTGGTTGAGCTGCTCCACGGCACCGGAACGGAACGTGTCACACGCCGCAATCATCACCTTGACGCCCTTGGACTTGAGGTAGTAGCAGACCTTCGACAGACTGGTCGACTTGCCCACGCCATTGACACCGACGAACACGATGCTGTACGCACGCCCAGCAGCTCTCGCGTCCATAATCTCGCGCAGCACGTCCGTGGACCGCTTCGGGGTGAGGATGCGCAGCAGCGCCGACTCGAATGCCTTGCGCACGACCGTGGAGATACGCGTAAAGCTCTCCAGTCTCTGGCCGATCATGGTCTGCATCACGGACTCGCACAGTTCATCTGTCACTTCTTTCGCGACGTTCTTGCTGAGCAGCTACGACAAGACCACCCGCATTAGCCGCAGGAAATTTTGGAACACAATGTTCACTACATACCAAGTGGCGCATCGGTTCGATGGACGGCTCAATGTCCTCGCGTTCGAGGATCTAAGCGGGAGAAGCGTGGTATTAGCAAGTATACTAGGCTCACAAAACAACACACCAGCAAGCACACCTTGTTGCCGGAGACAGCACTCAAGAAGCTGCCGACGCGCGTCTTCGCGAAGCTCCAACCACCGCTGCTGGCATCCGACTCTCCGCCGGACGACGCCACCGAATCGGATTCATCGTCCGACGGCTCCTCAAACTCACTGTCTTCTTGCTCCTATCACAGTGACCCATGAGATGCTGTGTCTCCCATCAAATACAAACCATAACCGACTTACTCCGATGTACTCGTCGCGTTTCTCCTTGAGCATGCGCTCTTCGTCTTCTTCCGTCAACTACCAAACGCCACACATGGTGAGTTCACAGGAGCGTGGCAGTAGAGCCAGGGGCGCGCTGTACCGTACCTCACGACTGCGGTTGAGCTCTCGGATCTCCTCCTTCGTGAGCTTCGAGTTGTCCCACTTAGTCATTTGCTTGCCTGACTTCTTCTTGGTGTCGGCAGCCGGCTCTTTTGCCGTCTTCTTCTTTGGGCGACCTGTGCGCATCTCGCGAGTGCCGCGCTGGCTGATCTGCAGCTCGCCGAACTTGTCGGTGGCCTTGCCATCCGCGTCATCGCCATCATCGGTTGACTCCTGTGGGTGGCCGACCCATTGTGTCAGCGACCATCACTCCAGCATGCATTGGAAGGCTCATTCCACGCACCCCATTCGCAGTGGATCCCTTGGTCCCAGCGGTTAGCTTGGATGAGGATGAATTGCCCTTGCGCGAGCCATTATAATCCTAGCGACCAAGACACCACCGATATCAGTCGCGCTTGTTCCTGTTATCGCAAAAGAATTCCAGCTGCTGCATCTCACCCGAGGTCCAACGCGCGTCTGCTTTTGCACGTACTTGAGTTCAGCCTGCTCGAGCAGCCTCTTGAACTGGTTGTCGAACTCGACCGGCACCTTTTGCGCAATCTGCGTGGGGAACATGGCCACGAACTCGCGCTTGACGCTCTCGAGCAGCTCCTCCAAGTACAACAGCTGCAGGATCTTCTGGTAGACCACGACAAACACGAGGTCGAGCTTGTTCTCGAAGCTCCACTGCATGCAGTACGAGTCGGCGATGAACTTCTTCTCACCCGCGCGGTCCTCCATGAGCACGCGGTGGATGAGCATGTCCACGGGGTCGCCCGTGAGCTTGCATAGCGTGCGCGACCAGAGCACGGTGCCGGTCTTGCTGAAGATGACAAAGTGGTCGATCATCGGTCAATACTGAAGTATCAAGCTTGCGTGGGTTGAGGAGGTTTCGGTTGTCACTTGCGAGCTGTTCCCTTTCGTTTTGACCGCCGGATGTCGTGGCTCTCTGGGTTCCTAGACTCCGGGGGCACTATTCATGATCCCATAGTTCGTCATTCTGATACACTTTATATTTTGCGTCCACTGTACTCTATAACTGTACTGCTGGAAGTGAATGCACATGCCATGCAGATTGGTCGAGAAATGGTGCTAGACAACATCGAGCTCGAGCGGTGGTGCGCGCTGATCCCAAAGATCGAGCTGCACGCGCACATCCACGGGTCCATTCGCGCGTCAACGCTGGAGGATTTGTTGCAAGAAGATGCTCAGTTGCGCGGCACAGAGCCTCGCAAGCTGCCTGCGCATCGCAGCCTCGACGAGTGCTTTGAGATGTTCCACTTGATCCACCAAGTCGCAGTAAGTCGCCGTGTGCTTCGCAGAATCGTTATCGAAGCTGTTGAAGACTTTGCAGCTCAGAACGTCAAGTATCTGGAGCTTCGCTCCACGCCACGAGCTCTCGAGCGCGACGGTGCGTCTCGAAACGACTACATCGCCGAAGTCGTGTCTGCTCTCGATGAATGCCGCCGCCGCACGGACCTCGATATCACCGTGCGCCTACTGCTGAGTATCAACCGTAATCAGCCACTTGAGCTTGCAGAGGAGACGGTCTCCCTCGCTCTCGAGTGGCGTGACAAGTGTCCGTACATCCTCGGCATCGATTTGAGTGGCCACTCGGAGCGTCCGGACTCGGAGTTCCATCGCTTCGAGAAGACGCTAGAGCGTGCGCGGCAAAGCGGTTTGAAGCTCGCGGTTCACTTTGCGGAGCATTACGACGACGACGAAGCCGAACGCATCATGCAGTTCAACCCAGACCGAGTCGGCCACGCGTGCTGTCTCTCGGACGCCCACTACGAACAGCTCATGCGTCTCCAAATCCCGATCGAAGTGTGTCTGACATCCAACGTGCATACGCTTGCTCGCTACCGCAAGGAAGACTGCGGGTGTGCCGCGAAAGACGCCAACGGGTTGTGCCTGTGCGGCTACCAAGCCCACCCACACCGCGAAGTCGTGGCTCTGCGCTCGTCGTACCCATTGTGCCTGTGCACTGACGACCACGGCGTGCTCGACACTACGTTGTCCCGCGAGTATGCACGTGCGGCTCAGGCGTTCGGTCTATCGAAAGCCCGACTGGTTGAGATCGCGCGAGGGGCCATCCCCATGATCTTTGACGAGCATGCCAAGCCGACTCTCGTGGGCTTTTTCGATTCGCTCAACACTACCGAATAGAAGAATTCTCGGTCTCATCGACCATATCCATCGTTCGATGGGTCAATTCCAGCAAAGGAGTGCAACATGACGATGGTCTTTGTGTAGCAGGTAGCCAGTCGCGATGGTGAACCCAACTTTGTGACTGCTTTGTACCCAACAAATCATAACAAAGTTACAAACCGACATCGGCTCCCTTGGTGATTTATTATAGGTTTTATTGCAAAAGGTGATACAAAATAAAAATATTCGCAAGATGTGATACAAATGTGTTTTAAACACCTTAAAAATACGAGCCATGGTAAAATTACCGACTGAAGCCATTCTTGGCTCGTTGTGCAACATTCAAGGCATGACGAGTATGTCCAGGAGTCTCAGTAAGGAGTCGACAATGGAGGAGCTCAAGCAAAGGAGATAGGCCACCGGCAAAGTGGCCGTACAGGTAATCAAAGACGCCGCACTCGCTCAAGGGAAGTGTGCGATCGTCATCAACAGAGGGGGGGCGTTTCGATTGCTACAGTGCGATAGTACAAGTACTGGTTGCGAGTGGCACGTTATCGATCCAAGCATCAGCCGGAAGACTGGCATGTGACTGGGGGCAGCCTCGATCACCAAAACTGTGTCGGTGTGGCTAAGCCATCGCGCATCCAGTTAGTGGTTTTCATATTTCGGTGTTTAAAACAAACTTGTATCACATCTTGCGAATATTTTCATTTTGTATCACCTTTTGCAATAAATCCTTTATTATAATACCGTGTCATTTCTCAAAGAGGTCCCGACATCCAACATGAACTCCAAGCTGCTGCTCGCGCTTCTCGGTCTGCTCGCGGCCGCCACCGCCACGGTGGAGGGCTCGTCCTCCTCTTCCTCCTCGGACGTCGAGGCGACGATTCCTCTCTGCAACCAGAGGGAGCTCGTCGCTGTGGCGGATCTCATGACCACGAACCTGCGCAAGAAGGAGTGCGAGAAGGCGCTCAACGTCAAGGAAATGGTGCGCGCCAATGACACCAAGAAGCTCTGCAGTCTCGCGCCGTGCACGGCGGCGCTCAAGGAGCTCTACGTCGAGCTGCCCAACTGTCGCTACGAGGACTGGGGCATCAAGTACCACATCGGGCGTCTCCTGAAAACGTGTGCGATCGACCCCGACATGATTGACCCGAGCTCGCTCTCCGGTAACAACAGTGGCTCGACCGACCTCGGCTCGGGCAGCGGCAGCGACATCGATCCACCGGTGGACTTTTCGCCGTCGTCGAGCAACGTGACGTTTGCGCCACTGCCAACCGCGGCACCAGTGGTCACCCCAGCGCCGTCCGAGACCCAGAGCGGCAGCATCGTGTATGGCGCGACCGTGGCGGCGGCTGTGACCGTCGCTGTCGGTGTGCTGAACGCCTTGTAGATGATGGATGCATACAGGAGTGTATGGCGTAGTATCGCGATACCCACGCTTGTTCCTCCTAACCAACTGCAATTTTGTGTGTGGTGGATTATTGCCGTGTCCCTTATCTCTTCATCTCGTCACTGAGGAGCTCCTCGGTAAACTCGAGCGCATCCAGCACGGACGGACGCTCCTCCGGGTTGGTGTGGAGCATATCTCGAATAAAGTCACAGAACTCGCGCGTGAACTGGGTGCTGCGGTGGCGAACCACACCGTTTTGCTCTGTCAGACCACAATACAGTAAGGCACCCACCCACTGAACCACACGAAACCTCATCATACCTGGTGGGAACGTCACGCGGCCATTCATGCACGCCAGCTTCATGAAGCCCTGCCGAGCCACAAGAGTGTAAAGCAATCGAACAACAGGCACTGATCGATCGTCATCGTCCTACCTCGCGTGGGTGCTCAAACGGACTGTGGCCAAAGGCCATCGTGTACAGGATGCATCCAAGCGACCACACGTCCGACTGTCCATCGAAGATGGCATCGACATCTGGCTCGAAGAGCTCTGGAGCACGGTACGGCGCGGAGCTCTTGCGGCTGGCCTCATCCTTCATGTCAACAGAGTTCTTTCGCGATCGCACTTCGACGCGGATGGGCGCACAGCTGCCAAAGTCCGTGACGACTGGGATGAAAGTCATCGGATCTTCGCCACTGGAGGACGAAGTGAGCAAGACGTTGTGTGTCTTGAGATCGCGGTGGCAGAACCCCCCGCGGTGCAAGGCGAGGACACCGGCACAGATACCACGGAACAGGTGCAGTGCGACGCGCTGGTTGAAGGGCCAGAGTGGAGACGACGAATCGTTCGCGCTGTGGACGACGTCCCACAAGCTACCGCGTTCAAAGTACGGGAAGAGGAAGTAGAACTACAGTAATGCGCGTCAGAGAAACTGGTCGTCGACGAGATTGAGAAGTCCACTCACCTCGAGGTTCTGCTGGCGAGATTCGGCGAACTCAACGAGCGGCATCACGTTGAGGTGCTTGACAGTCTATCAACACACAGAGAGGAAGAGTTCATTCAACCTGATTGGAAACCAGTGCACAGGCGGATCTACAGTAAAAATACCTGAAACACTCGCAGTTCTGTCTGGACGTCACGTTCAACCTCTTCCGACTGGCACAGGATCCGCTTCAATGCCATGGACTCGCCCGTGGCTTGGTTACGAACAAGGAACACTTGTCCGTAGGCGCCTTCTGCGAGCGGGCGACTGATCGCGACCGAGATGCCTCCGACTTGGATCGTTTCGTTCTGTGGATGCGACGATGGGAGTCACGTCAAAAGTCACAACAAGTCGTAGAGATATCCTAGTGCCCCTACCTTTACTGCACCTGCAGCGCTCGCGAAGCTTGCCTTGGCAGAAGAAAGAAGCGAGGCTCCCCATTTTTTGGCTTTCTTGGCCGTCTCCGTGGCGCTCTTCTTGGCGTCCTCGATCGACACCTTCTTCGCAAAGTCGTACGCTTGCTCTGTCTGCTTCCGCAGCCATTCCGCGTTCTTGGAAGCTCCGTCATCCTGACGCTCATCCACCGGTAGACGGCTCGCCCTTGACGCTTTCCACCCGTGTCGATCTGCCCGATCCTCTCGGTCCTTGTTTTCATCTGCGTCATTACAACCAAGCACTAAGTACTCTCTCATACACACACACACACTCTATACTACCATCGAGTCAAAACCCACCATCCACACGGGTTGTCGTCGGCGGTGGCACGCGGAACGACTGGTACTCTTGATACTGTGATCGCATGTTGACGTCGCTGTCGACATAGGATTCATTGACTGGATCGTCCTCCTGTTGGGCGACGTCCGCCCTGTTCACGAGCTTGACACTGGGCGTCTCCACTAAACAGATAGTCAACCGTTAGTTATGGTGCTCTCTGGTTGGGCATATCAGTGGAAAGGTAGCACCGAGGGGCGTGATGCGCGCGACGATCTTATTCTCCCATGTCGGCACGGCCGCGCTCGGGTTGGTCAGGTCCACAAAGACGCCGCGGCTGTTGCGGAAGGCGAAATGGAACGCGCCGCCAAGGGGAAACGCCTGCTGCACGCCTTGAAGACGCACCGAGCCGGCGCTGTCTGTGGCCAAGGGGAACGCGTTGAAGTTGGTGTCTGGCGATCGCGTCTTCCCCTCCTCCACGTCCTCTAGCTCTTCACCTACAAGCGTGTAGAGCACCAAATGCGTCGCGCTCGTTCCGCGCATTGTGACTCGTGAAGACCGATCCAACGGGTGCACCACCTCCGCCGCGCTCATGAACGCCGCGGCAGTCAAGTCCGGCGAAGAGAGTGCGCGCTGGTTGCAGCTAGTGTAGCTGTTGAGCAACGGACGAGAATGACGTGTAGAAACTAAAATTGGGCGAAATTCACGATGTGCCATTAGTAATTACTAATTGGACGTCATGGCTACACAATTCCTGAAGATCCTGAAGGTGGTGGGTTACTGCTGCTCTGCGGGCGGTCGTCGAGCGCAGCGAGCACACGCGAGGTGAGTGCTGCGTCGTCATCGTCCGAGTGCTTGGAGCTCGCGAGACTCGTGGACCGCGACCGCGACGGGTCGTTAGTCGTGGTCGTTCGTTCAATCGGTCGGACAAAGGGGCGAGCATTCGGGACCGCCGTGCGCAGCGCCGCCGTGGGCGACAGCGTCGTGGCTTTCGATGCTTGGCTGTTGGATTTGGCAGGGCTTCTTTGGTGCAGTTTATTGTAGAAGGCAGCGGCCTTCGCCTTGCGGTCTTTGCTCACAAACGTCGGCTGGAACGGATGCGATCTCGTGAACTCGCGCTCTTGATGCTTGCGGATTTGCTCCTTGCGCTGCTTGTAGTGGTCAAAGTACTGGTTCAGCGCCTCAAAGACGCTTGTGCGATCTGCGCGACCATGTTTCTTTGCCAGAGCATCAGAATTCTTGTCGATGGATGGATGGAAAGTGAGCTCCGGGTCGAGGAGCTCTTCGTCCTCCTCCGACTTCTCCGCTGGCGCTGGCCTCGCGCTCTTGCCGTCGTTCAAGTTCTCAGCCAGAAACAGCACCTGCGTGTACGTGAAGCCCGGGACGTCGTGCATGAGCTTCTCCATGTACTGCTCAAAATCGGTGAACGCGAATGGCTGGCGGTTGGCGAACTCGAACACGATGCCTACCACGCGCGCCACTTCCGACGGCAGCTTGTCGAGATCCACAGCGTCCGGGATTACTCGACTCTCGTCTGGATCATCAGCGGTTGTCTCACCTTGCTGCTGCTGTTGTGATAGCTTGGCAACGTAGTCAAAAATGCGGGCAAACGTGCGCTTTTTCCTGGCTTTCAGCGCTTCCTTGGACTGGTCGGACAAGTACCTTTGCTGACTCTGCTGCTTGATCTGTTCCTCCTCATGCTGCTTCAATCGACGATGGTACTCGGCTTGTTCTTTATGTGCCTCGTAGAGAAACTCGCCTATGGGGAGACCCCGTTCGTTGCGATTAAAGATCGGCGCGCGGCCAGTCTCAGGCTGGAAGTAGGGTCGTCCCGTGGTGGGGTCGCGGTCGGGGGCATACTTTTCATGGAGCGACTGCCGCTTGCGCTCAAGCTCCTGGTATTTGGAGACGGCGAGCCGCTCCACCACGTCTTCGTTTGTGCGATCGCTCCACAAGGTGTTGACGCCGATGTTTGGTTTGAACGGGAACTGGCTCAGGTACTCCTGCTCTCGGGCCTCGCGTTGTGCGCGTGCGTGGAATGCGTCTTCATAAAGGGCCAGGTGTGGGTTTCGCTTGTGCTCTCGCCCGGCTGCCTTGCCCTCCTGTTCCAGTTTGTCCCGCATGATCTCGTCCGAGAGCTCATTGATCTTGGGACGGAACGGACACGTCTGTTTGAACTCGTCCTCCATTTGTCGCTGCGTACGAAGCCGACGCTGGCTCTGACTGTTGGTGCTTGCTCGCAGCTTGTTCTGCTGCTGACTTTGTGACCGCTGGGTACCGTTTGACGGTACTGACACGAGCGTCGGTCGAAAGAGCTGCTCGGGTCGATGGTGGCCGCAGGCCACTTCTGTCGGTGGTGCCACTGTCTGCCAGCCATTGCTCGTGATACTCTCGCGCCGGTTGGGTTTATCCGTGGATCGCGGGGATGGGGCCAGTGACGCCACAATGTTTCGGCACACCTCGTTGTGGTGCTGGTTGACGAACGCACACTTGGGGCAGGTCCAGTCGAGCTGCTGTGCCTTTTCAAGCGCCCGCTTCTCTCGTTCTCGCTGCTTCTTGGCCAGCTCGGCCAGTGCCTCCTCATGGAGCCGCTCGCCAATGTTGGCAAAGCCACCGTTCGTGCGGCCCGCCACCATGTCGCGCGACTTGGCTGAGATCTCAAGCCGCTGCTGCTGCTGTCGCTCTTTGATCTCCTCGGCGGCCTTGGCTTTTTGCTGGCGGCGAATCCACTTTTCACGGGACTCGGCGAGTGAATACAGGCGATTGAACACCGTGTCCTTCTCCTTTTTAAGTGGCGCTCCTGCCCCAAACGCGACTGGCCGAGGATGGAACACCAAGCGTGTGTGCTCGGATATCTCCACGTTGCGTAGCGTGAGTTCTGGCTCGCCGTCGTAGACCGCGAGGCGAGAACTAGAGTCTTTGTGACTGTGTGTTGGGTTCACCTTGTTGCTGTGGCTCGTGTAGTGGCCGTACTTCTCCATCAGGTGGTTGTAGCTGTACTCACGCTCATGTTCTCGGTACTGCTGAGGCGGAGGTGGCTCAGGATTGCGACCGTGCGGCTGTGCTATCTCAGCAGCTCGTACATCGTTCATCTGTGTCTCTTCATCCAACGGCCAGTCGTCAAGATGACTAGAGCGACCTGATTGAGAGACTCGAGTGTCGCTTTCACCTTGTTGCTCCGCATCCAACTCCCCAGAGGCACGCTGTGCGTGCTCGTCGTGCTCGTTGGCCTCGTCGGCGAGTGCCTCGACTTGATCACGAATGTGCTGCGTGAGCTGAGGAATCGCCTCGGCACCTAGTCCATGTTTCGTGGCAAATGCCTCGGCCAATCGCTCTGGCTCATCACCGTCATGGACCTCGATTGTTTCACTGCGGCCGTCACCGATCAGCACCTCCATGAGAAGTAGCAATTCCGGTTCGTGTGTGGAGCCAACGTTCCCCAATCCACTGTTCTCAGGAAGCGGTGGATCGTAGCTCCTGCCAGTGTCAAAGGTTGGCTCCACTTCCTGCAGCTGCTGGTGAAGTGTATCGCGTCGCTGCAGGTCGGTGGACACGCGCGAGGCTGCCGACTCGATGGCGCTGCGTATCTCCAGCTCGATCTGCTGGACCGACTTGGAGAGCTGGATCCCAGGCACAGGTTCACGCTGAAGCAGCGCGGTGAGTTCTCTCGAGACGTCCAGCTTTGGGGACGGGTCTGGTCCTGGTGGTGGCAGCACTGGTGACTGCGGCTCGCTGGTCGACGACTCGTGGAGCCAGTCTTCGAATGCGTCAGCGTCGTGACGATCCACCGTTGAACTTGCTGGTGAGTAGGACGACACTGGCGACTCGTCGTCCTGTGTGTCGCTCGCTGCTTTGTCGGGTGAATCGAGGACCAGCAGCTCTTCCTTCTTGGCGTTCTGGGACTGAGGGAGGATGTTCGTCTGGTCATGCCAGCGCAGTAAAGAGTCACTGTTGGTTGCACGCAGCGTGCGGGCATCCGAGGCTTCATCAGTGCTGAGGTTCTACATATAAAAAAGTGTCAGCAAGACATGAGATACGATGGCCATCAAAGACATCAGACTATCTGGATGGTCGTACACTTTGTGGAGACCGAGGAAGAGTAAAGGACGCAGACTTGCACGGAGACAGCGACCGCAACGAGTCGTTCACGTGCAGCTGGATGTGGTTGAGTGGAGACAGTTCAAAGGACTGTAT
>JAADXF010000597.1:0-14815 GCA_023337575.1 Pythium chondricola | reverse complement strand
ACCCCGACCCCAAAACCCGCGTTTATAATCACGGGTTATGACCCTAATCCTCGGCATTCGGCCTGCGGAGCCAAGCGAGCTTTGTTTCACCCTAGTCCTCGGCCTGTGGCCTGCGGAGCCGAGCGAGATCGGTCAAAGACCTTAGTCACTGTAGCGGGGGGAGGGTTGACTTTCACCTGTATTTCTCGGCTTTACGCTGCAGATTTGTCCTCTCCTCCTCCTCTTCCGCAACTGGAATCCAGTCTGGATGTGTTGGTAAGGTACACTGTATCCTCTCGCCTCCCCCGCTTCACGCTTCAACATGGGTCATTCCGCAACTCGCCCTCCATCGCGAGGAGGTCCCTCCACTGTCTTTGACCCGCTGCTCCCCTCCTCCTCCTCTGCGTCCCCGTCCTCCACCACCACCATGACCGCCGACTCGCACCGCTACGCGCGCGTGCCGCACCTCTGGGCGCTCGGCGTCGGCGCCGTCATCAGTGGCGATTTTTTCGGCTGGCAGGCCGCCATGGTCGCCGGCTTTGACGGCCTGCTCATCATCCTCTCGGTCGTCACCGTCCTCTACGTGCTCCTCTCGTTCTCCATCGCCGAGCTCTCGACCACCGTGCCCGTGGGCGGCGGCCCGTACATCTTCGCGCTCCACGGCATCGGCCGCAAGGCCGCGTTCTTCGCCGGCATCGCCGAGAGCCTCAAGGTCGTGGTCACGTGCGCCGTCATCGTCGTCGGCATCGGCTCCTACCTCACGCAACTCCTGGGCACGTCCGATACGCTCGGTCCTCTCTGGTGGGTCTTGTTCTACGTGCTCTTTTGCAGCCTCAACGTCATGGGCGTCGTGCTCTCGTTCCGTATCCAGCTCGTTTGCACCGTGCTCTCGGTTCTCTTGCTCGTCGTGTTTTACATCGCCGCGATCCCCCAGATCTCGTACCAGGCGTGGGTCGTGGACCAGAACTGGGAATTCAACGGCGGCACCGAGGGCATCCTGCGTGGCTTCTCGTTCTCGCTCTGGTTCTACCTTGGCATCGAGGAGCTCCCGCTCGCCGTTGAGGAGACCATCGAGCCAGAGCGCAACATGCCGCGCGGTCTCATCTCGTCCATCCTCACACTCGTGGTCGCGTCCTTCGCCACGGTCACCTTCAACTCGATGATCTCGCCCGGTGCCGCGGCCATCGCGGCGTCCACGTCGCCCCTATTGGACGGATACAAGTCGGTCTTTGGCGACAACGCCACCACCGCCGGCTTCACGTGGCTGCTCATCGTGGGTCTCATCGCGAGCTTCCACTCGTTCATTTTCTGCATGGGCAAGCTGCTCTTTGCGATCGCGCGCGACGGATTCATGCCCAAGATCCTCACCACGGTCAACGGCGACCGTGACACGCCCTACGTCGCCTTCCTCGTCGGCTCCGGACTCGGCCTCTTCCTCGCGATCGTGCTCCACTTTGCCATCGGCGACTTGCGCCTCGGCTCGGTGCTCATCAACCTCGCGCTCACCGGTGCGCTCGTGTCCTATTCGTTCCAGCTCGTCGCGTTCATCCGACTGCGCATCCGAGAACCGCACCGCCCGCGTCCGTACCGCAGTCCGTTCGGTATCCCAGGCGCTGTGATCTGCCTCGTGCTCTGTGCGTTCGTGCTCTTCACGATCGTGTACAGCGGCGCCAAAGACTCGGACTTTTTGGCCTCGATCATCGCCGCGGTGGCGTACTTTGCGCTTGGCTTTGTCTACCTCTCCACGTCGGGAGCCGCGGGACTGTCGGCGCCAGTGGATCACGTCGCGGGACTCCCGTCTTCCACCAAGCAAATGGCCGAGACGCTGCTCTCCCCAAAGATGGACAAGGTGTGAGTAGCATCAGTAGAAACGATTGCGTACCTCTCGCTCTCGCTCTTTCTCTTCACGTCTGCTGTGGCAGAACTGGAGCGAGTGTGGCCAGTACGAAGTACTACTACTGTAGTACCAGACAACTTGAATCTATATGGACACGGTCTCACATCAAGGAGTACCGAGCGCACGTGTTGGTGGCCGATCGCAGCGGTCGTACTACATGGCAAGGTTGCTGATGAGCGCCGTGCCGTTGAGCGCGTAGTGGTCTGGTGGTTTCTCGCACGCGAGTTCGATCGCCATAATGAAATTGGTCGAGATGCCCGTGGTCGAGAGCGTGCCCTTCCTGGCGCACGTCTTGTACAGCGGACACACGTACTTATGGGCGATCACCACGGGCGCGACGGTGAGTGCACTGGACCTGGATGCTAGACTGGAGGAGCTGCTACTGGCCACTGTTGACGGTGTGAAAGCATTGGGATTCTCCAGGTCGAGCGCGGCCGAGCTGGCACTGCGCAGCGTGAGGTAGGATGGCGTCATGGCCTTGGTGCGGGGCGCTAGTGGTGGATTCGACGACATGATGGGACCGGAGCCTTTCGTAGAGGAGGAGGAGAAGGAGGAGCATTTGACGACCACGACCGGCTGCACGGGAGGAGCGGCGATCTGTGGGACGACGTGGATCACGGGCATCGCGTGGTGCATGACACCAGGCTTGGGTTCAACGAGACACTGCTTGTCGTCACTCCACTGGGCGCCTTCTAGATACAGACCCGATATGAATGCGCCGTCCATGCCGTCGAAGAGCGTGGCCGCCACTGGCGTGATCTTGGCGACCTCGGCTTCCATCTCAGAGACCGAGTGTGTCCGTGCGGTGTGGTGGCGACGCAGCATGTGCTTGCGTGTGGTGAGGAACGACTCACGCAGCACCGCGAACTGGAACTCGAGGTGGTGGATACCCACGACGTACTTGCGTGCATGGCGCTGGAGAATCGCCGTGAAGAAACCCTGTGGGAAGCAGAAGACGGAGAGAGGGAAGATGCTGTTTGGGGCGTTGCCCGTGGCTTCCCACTGAAGCAGGAACTCGATGCGGAAGCGAATCTGGTTGACCCACAGCGCCAGCGACTGCGAGGACGTGGGCGTGGTGGCCGATGTGCCGTCCAGCTTGCGCCACTCGAGGGGTACCTGGTGCTGCCACAGACTCTGGAGCACGGCGTCGAGCTGGGTCGACATGGCGATGTGACCCTCGATCGCACGCTGCAGGTCCTGCAAGCCGTTGTGGACCATGGTCAGAATATGACTACACTTGGCCAGCTCCTGCTGCAGCACGACCGTGAACGGATCTGGGAGCTCTGAATTCCCCAGATCCTTTTCATCCTGTGTGCGTGGTGACGGTCGTGGCAGCTTTTGCTGGACCTCTTTCGCAACATGCATGACAGCAAACTCGGGTCGGTTGTCGCCATTCGGGCTGGCCATGACTGTGCTCGTGCGGTGCATTCCTGAGTCGCGTCGCTGATCGCGCTGGGACTCGCGCCGTGAACACTGGCGGGTCCGCTCTTCCTCTGCCTCGCTGTCGTCATCACTGGCATCGTCTTCGCCTGTGTCAGTCTCCTGCTCTTGGGACATAGCCTGCAGCTGAAGCACCTGTGTGACGATGCGCTGCGTCTCGCGTTTCAGGTAGAACACGTTGGCATTTGGGTGTATGCCAAAGACGAACGGAGCATCCATCGTGGCGGGCAATGCGTCCACAAACGCTGCCATCTCGCGGTGACTCGAGAACACGGGAGCAGTGAAGCTCGTGTCGTAAACATCGAACAGCGGCGGGGATTCGCTCGCGTTTGGAGCTCCAGACACGGTGTACACTGAGCAGAAACGCTGAAGGTTGGCCATGAGACAACGACGGTCGAACTCGTCGGTGACGCGGCCACCATAGTAGATCTCGCCGGTCAAGAAGTGCAATGCGTCCCAGGGCACGTCGTGCACTGTGAGCCTGTCTTCCTCATCTTCCATGGCGAATTGGTCACCGTCATCATCGTCACCGCCATCTTCTTCTTCATCTCCACGCCGTTTCGTCACTCTCGGACTCGAGGTGGAGCCCATTCTTTCACTCCACAGCTCGTGCAACAGCAGCCGCTTGAGTGATACCACACTTGAAAAGTCGGCGTCGCTGAAGTCGTACTTGAGATTCCAGCCCAGTGCACCAAACTTGGTGCGTTCTTGAATGACTGCGTGGAAAAAACTGAGACCAAAGATGATCTGTCGCTCTACCTGCGCGATCCACTGGCCGACATCGTCGCCATCTTCACCAGTGCTCTCAGCTACATTGTCGTGTGACCCTGTTGCCTCGAGAAGACCCATGGAACGCTGGAGATTGGCTTTGATGCCCTTGGGTGGTTCGTTGGTCACTTTGACAGCGTTCTGCAGGATCGAAATGGGAAAGTAAGTCACTGGGAACGATGTGAGGAAGAGTCGGAAGTCGTCGTGCACGTCCATCTTCTTCTCCGGCTTGCTCAGCGTCGTGAGCACTTCTTCGAACCGTGGGATCCAGGACTTTGCGAGGTGGATGTTCTGCAAGATGAGCCAATTGCCCTCTGTTGTACAGTCTTCGAGATGCCGCTCGGCGATCGGTCCTTGACCTTGGCCCAGCGAGATCATGCGGTACTTGTCTGGGTAGACGCCAGGGATGTCGCGTGCAAACTGTGTGAGTAGGCTCACTGGATCTGCACCGGACGAGAGGATAAAGAGACAGGGTGTGAGCTTGTCCATGTCGCTGAAGATCGCGGCCATCGGTGATTTTCCCTCCCCAGATCCACCATTGGTATCGACGAACGACGGATCACCGAATGTTTCTTCAACGTAATGCCGCAGTGCTGCCGTCCACGCCTCGTCTCGCATCCATCGAATTAGCACGAGGCGCTGGAAGCGCGTGACTACCTCGTCGAGTCCGTCGGGCAGAGGAGCAAGATAAGGATCGACTGACGTCGTCCACTCCGTCCACGCGCTTGGCTCCGAACGGTATGAGTCAAGCACACGAGCATACGCTCTCGAATACGAAGCCAACGAGAGCAGTGCCTCGATCGGATCCACCTCACTTCCACTGCCGCTGAATGCACTGGTCGAACTCGATGTCACGGCGACTGCTGAAGTCTCCAGCAGAGAGAGTTCGTGTGGTGTGATCTCTCCGTTGAGCGTATTCAGGCGGAAGCATATCAGCGAGGAGAAGACGAGCTTGTGCGCCTCGAATAAACCGCGAGCGATGCTGCGGTAGACCACGAGGACCAAGTGGGCCGTGAGATGGCTGAGACGCTCGTCCAGGTCGCTGCTTGGCTGGGCACCTTCCAGACTCAGAATGAACAGCCGCCGGAAGTACTCGAGCGAGTACTGGTACATCGAATCGAGCGCAGTCAGCTCAGCCACGACAAAGAACAGCATCGCGCCTCGCAGTGCGACGGGCTCGTACTGGTTGCGGATCTGAAGCAGTTGCTGCTTGGTGACTTCCGATTCCTGGAGGCGCACCGAGACCACACGCGACGTGTGCGTGGCCGACTCGAGGGCCTGGATGAGCTCTACATCGTCGAGAATATTGCCCTTGGATTCGCTGAGCATGCTTAGAATCTTGATCTCGATCTGCTGTAGCATCTTCTGGTCCTGAGTGATACTGTACAGCAAGTTGTGCTTCCGCTCTTCGACTTCGACACGCTCGCGCCGCACGACGTCGCCGAGTAATTGCTCCGTGAGGCCCTCTTTCGTGACGGTGAAGTTGATGACATTGGTGCGGATGAACACGTCAGGCAGGAAGTGTGGGTTGGGAATCTGGGTGACCAGGTACAGGCGGAAACCGGACACATTCACGGGCAAGACGCGATCGCCAAGCTTGACTTCCATGCTACTGGTGCCGTCTTGCGAGCCAGTGGCACTGGGCAGAAATGCCTTCATCAGTAGTGGCTCAAGGGCTTGTTCCAACGAGGTCTCGTCAACGTCCTCGATCAGGAGAGGGGTACCATCACGCATCGTACGCTCGACGATCTGGAGGAGAGAGCGATCTTTTGCCTTCACGTCCTCGATCCGATTCTGGGCTTCGAGGCGTTGAATCCACTGTGTTGCTTGCTGCTGTGGGTCAATCAGGAATGGCCATCGATCTGGATTGCCCCTCATCACGAACAGCGCATTCTCTCGAGACACCACATCACTTGGTAGCCCCAGCAGCTCCCATTCTCGCAATTCCATTGCATCACCGTGCAAATCCACCAAGGATAAGCTGGGCGTAACCTCAACCAGGCGAGAGGATGCATTGGCCCATTCTTGCATGATCGAGTACCGGAAGGATCCGTTGAAGGGTCCCAGGTACGAGATCGCTGCTGCACTCATGAACGCGACACCCAACAGTGCTTTGCCTTCCACGCGGAGTCGCTCAATGCTCTCTTTCCAGCGGATGCGCTCGTCTTCAAGACCAACAGTGAGTCGTTCTGCTCGCTGCAGTCGAGCCTGCGTGAGTTCCGACTCGTGCATCAGTCGTTGCTTCTCGGCGAGTGTGGAGTCACATTGGTCTTTCAACACTTGCACTTTTCCCATCACTTGCGCCAGCTCGCTCTGCTTGGCTGCGAGTCGCGCGTTGGCCTCTGCAAGCACGCTGTTCATCTCTGCGAGGCGCTGCCGCTTCGGAGACACCTCCTTGTAGACTCGAGCGTATGTGTCGATCGCGTGAACCCACATACACAGCGACATCGCCGCGCGTGACACCTTCTTAACCTCGTCCACTGCGAAGTCTGGGTTCTCAATGTACTTGCGAATCTTCTTCAGGATGGCAGGATTGATCGAGTCCTTGTCATACTCTTTCAGATCGTTCATGAACGTTGCCCTGGATAGCACCCGCTTGCTCGTGTCCCAGTCCGCCTTCTCACCCAGCATGATACACACAGCTTCCATCACGACTTGAACAGCAAGTGGTGGCTTGATGAATGCCTTGACCTCGGTAATGTCTTTCTTGTCGAGGGAATCCAGAGCATGCACTGCGGCATTGAGTGCCGGCAGCGCCATATCCAGGTCTTTCTGCGCGTCGGCCTGGCAGGCGGCGACCTCTCGCTGCTGCTGCTTGACACGGGCTTCGTCCTGCGCGACCTTGGACGCGACGACACTCGCCTCTCGCTGATCAATGCTGACTTGATGCAGCAGCTGCTCTGCTTCCACTGTCTTGCTCTGCAGGATCGGCTGCAACGCGACGAGCTCCTCCTGGAGCGTGGAGACCAACGCGTTTGTTTCTTCCAACTTGATCACGCCAACCGATAGTCGAGTCAGTTTTGCTTCCAGATCGGTTTGTTTCTCGCGGTAGACGCGGACAAACATCGCGATGAGATCCATAAAGTGCTTGGGTGTAAAATACACGTGACGCTTGCATCGTTGGAGGAAATCTTTCGCAGCTTCCAGCACCGTTTGGTGGGTCTCCCGACACATCACCGCTACAGCCTGGCGAGTGGCAGTCGGTAGCTCGGATCGCCCCGCGCCGTTCGCATCCTGGTCTCGGGTTAGGAACCGATCAGCGACGTACTGCAGGGCATGACTCGGCCACGCGTCGAAGTAGTCGATCGTTGTACAGTTGACGAGTGACGGGAACTGGCGGATGCGGGTGCGGAACGTGTCACTGACGGGCGAGTGGCAAATGATGATGTGCATCGAGCGCTGCACCTGCGACTGGAAATGGATCTCGCACTCGGCGCGGGATACCTCTTCGATACTGGACTGCTGTGAAGAGTCAGAGCGAAGCGCGCGTCGCATTGAGAGCAGGCTTCGGATATCGCTGAGCATTTTCTCGTACTCATCCATGGGGAAGAGTTTTGGAATCTCGCCACCATTCAGGAGGGCGTTGATGTCTTCGAGAAACTGCTCCGAGATGAGCTGCGACTCATTTAGCAGGAGCACGGTCGGTCTCACCGCTGTGGCATCCACGTTGCGAGAGCTTCCCCCTCCTTGACGCGATCGCTTGCCCAGAACCGACGCGACCATCGTCTCCTTTAGCATCTCTCGAAAGTCAGCCAGACAGTAATTCTTCGTGAGCTCAATCTCGAAGCAGTGGTAGTCCATCATGAAGCACGCCATCCGAGCCAGCGAACGTTTTCCAGAACCTGCGATCCCCAATAACAGCGCGTGGCCACGCGGTTGGATGAGAATGCGAGCGATCGCAGCAATGTGGACGATCGCCTCATTGAAGAACACGAGCTGCGGCGGTGACGAAGCCACCTGGTCACGGGCATACGCTGCCATCGTGTCATTCAGCAGTGCTTCAAATTCGACGAGATCGTGGACTTGTTCGTAGAGCACTTCCTCACGATTCTTTTCGCCTTGGCCAACTGCACGAGGAGAAAACAATAGAGTCGAATGGCCTGAGCCGCGTGAAGTTGTGGAGCCGGCTGATCCAACCGTGCTGCGACGATGTGTTGTCCGATCGGATGACTCGAACACAAGCTCTACGCTCCAGGAGAGCCCGAGGTGTCGATTACCAAGCGTGACGAGTTGGTCAGAGAACCACTTCTTGTCCGATTCATCCATGAGTCGGTCTCGAAACACTCGAATGCACTCATGAGCCCAGAGCGTGGAGAGCGATTCTAGCGACAGTCCTTCCAGTCCATATGACCTTACGCCGAGTACCACGCCTTGCATAAGCTTCGTCACGTCACGGAGATTGAACAGGTAGTAGGACTTGGACGGAGTTGGCAGCAGCGTCTGTGAGACGGATTCGTACAAGACCACAGTCGCAACCACGATGCCAACAGCTGCATCTCGGACTGCTTTCGAGATCGAACTGCCGAGCACACCGATGTGAGCGGAGAGGATCGAGTGAAAGATGGACTTCATCACCTTCTCGTCACTGCTTGGCATGCACAGAATCGCACTGAAGTGCCGCATGAACCGTGGGCACAACGCATGACGTCCGCCACCCGGTAGTCCGCCCGCAGCGATGAGAACGCATTCGCTGATCTCCTTCCAAAAGAACTTATCTCGGTCGTAGATCCCTCGATACTCCAGGTACTGTCGCAGGAGCTCGATGGGAGGCTGTGCACCGTGCTGCTCGACTTTCGGCATGTTAACATCATCGATAAAGATGACTGCGTGCGCATTCGCCGGTGCTCCAAGAAGCGTCTTGCGTTTCTTCACCAGCTTGCTCTCGATGGCGAGTTGTGTGATGAGACTTGATGTCTGTGCCGAAAAACTCATTGTTATCGGGAAGATGGTCGTCTTCACCGCCGAGGGCGCCGTTCCAGATGGGTCTCCCTTGCTACTCGCACTTGCCCCGGTGCGAAGTAAATGCTGCACAAGCACAGTCTTGCCGGCTCCAGTCATTCCTGTCAGGAAGACAGGCAGCATACCATCGAGTGCCATGAGCTTGGTCATGAACGAGTACTTAGTCATGTCGCTCGTGGGCACGATCAGCTGGAAGAGAGGCATGCCTGGTTGAAACTCCAGTGGCGCGACAGCAGCACTGGTCGAACTGGGACTCAATGGCGTTGCGAGTTGCTTCTCCGTGCTGAAATCACTCGAGTGGTTCTCCCATGGCACGAAGCTTGCGTGTTGAAAACTGACGTAGAAATCGAAGAAGTTGTCGTTCACTTGGGACACGCGAGTGACAATCTTGCCACTCACCGACAGCAGGTCGCGACTGAAGAATGCCTCGTTTGCCTCTAGTATCTGAAACACGAGTTCCTGGAACTCGGCCTTCCACTTGTCGACGAGAAGGTTGCCACCAAATGACCACACGAAGCTGAACACGAACGCGAGGTCGATCAATCGATTCTGGTAGCTTTCCAAGGCAGCATTCACAGTGGCAGCAGATGCAGTGGTCGCGGCAGAGGATAGTTGAGGCGGAGCTTGAAGACACGCGAAGACTTCCATCGAACTTCGACGCGACAACACTGTCTCGAAAATGCTGCACAGCGAAGTAACGTAGGCGATGTCAGTGGACGGCACCGCGGCACGCTTGGCTGACCGAAGAAAGCGGATCCCCGGCTCAACAAACAGTTCGCAGCATCGAAGAACACGTGATCGCAGCCGACTGTTCAGCTTGGCAGAGACACCAGTCGCGATGGCTGACACAAATTGACTGGTTATCCACGTCGAGTCCTTCGTTGGACTCTGCGGCCCGCTTGCGCTTGACGTTTGCGGTGGATATGTGAACGTTGGCAAAGCGAACCCATTTAACCACGACTCAACCACTGGCTGCCAGCCCAAGTAGGACGGATGGTAGTACACAACCCCCAGACGACTGACTGTTGCAGGAGAGGCACTCGACGTATCCATGACTTCAAAGATCAACTGGATCTTCGGTAGCAGCTTGATTCGCTCGCCATTCGCCAGGCACAGCGTCATGTTATCATCGAGGACCGTGTTCATGCTCTCAATCCAGAGCACGTCAATCGGTCCGTCAAATGTGATCCAGTAGAATGGTCCGTCCGATTGAGCTCCCAACCGATCGCCGGACGCTGTCGATTTCGACGCCATCGCTTCACTCTTCTCCGTGATACACTGCCGCAGAATGCTTGACGCGAGCCCGTCGATCCACTCCCTTGTCATGGGATGGAAGAAACCGTACAGTTCGTTCATCGCGATCGACTTCGGGTTGAGCACATAGGAGACAATTTTTTGGAAGCGCTTGTCCGGATGATTTCGAGTCTCGCGCAAGGTCGTCATGGCATGCTTGAGTATGCGGAAAGCAACCGACTTGCCGCTTCCCGACGCACCCGTTTGGACGATACCGACTCGAACTTCGAGTGTTTCGAAGAGCTGCATAATCTTCTGCCTCCACGTTGGAGTTGGTACGAACCCTTGCTGCGTGACTTGGCGGTCAATCTCATCGAACAAGACGTTGCTGGTGTGCCCATGAGCGGCTAATCCACCATCGTGCTCACTGATCACTTTCTTGCCACCGAGGACCAGTTCATCCGGGAAGAGATCACGAAGGATGCCGTGGAACAACACAATGTCTTCGTCTACGAACTTCGGAATGTTTGCGTCCTCCATGGCTTGCAGCAGGGTGATGCTCTCCTCTTGCGCGGCGCCAAGCTGTGTTCGTTTCAACACGCCAGCGATGAGCAGGACGGATTTGACTGCGCGCATACCGAAATCGTAGTGTGGTTGCTGGGACAACTGCTCACTGCACAGCTTGTAGAGCTTGGTGATCTTCTTCGACAATGGCTTCGCTTCTTGGAACCCTTCAGCAAACAGAAGAATCTCCGCGATCAAGGCGTAGTCGGGCACCATCATCGCCACGGGGCGGAAGGAAACCTTCAAGTTATCTGGAAGCTCCGTGCGGCCGACGTAGCCTGGGTTCATCGTGATGATAATGTGGTGATCTCGCATCGGCACGGCCTTGCCGTCAAACATGACGTCAGTCGCTCCACGGAGACGAGCATGCCGAATCGTGGTCATCTGCTGGGCAACGACCGAGAGCACTTCAATGTCGATACGGTTGAACTCATCAAGGCATGTCCATGAGCCTGACTGGAAGGCACCGTTGAAGATCTTGGCCATCATCTTGTAGTCGATTTGGTCGCTGCAGTTGAACACGATACACAGTGTGCCCAGAGCTTTCGCCAAGTCCTTGGACGTTTCCGTTTTGCCGGTTCCTGCTGGTCCCGATGGCGCGGCTCCAAAACTGAGAGCGAGTGCGCCCGTGATCGTCATCCAACAGCGATCTGTCAACGGCGTGATCACAAGCCGGCTGCATGCTCCCATGTACTCGTACCCGTACTTGATCTTCACGTTCGCTTGTTGCGCGTAGCACTCATCGGTCTCAGTGCACCAGTAGTAGCGAAGCTGCTGTGTCCAGATAAAGTCTGAGGAGCTCGTGACTTTCTTCGCGATCAGATCTTCCACAACGTCTCGGAAGTGCACGTCCGTTGTCACAAGGGAAACCACAAGACTGCGCTGGACCTTGGTGAGCGACGTGCGAACTAGTCGCGTGAGATTACTCAGCTGCGAGCAGATCGTCTGATGCCATATCCCGAGTTCTCGCAGCGGGTCATTGGAGGCCGAGTTGAAACACACCTCGCACTCCCTCGCCCACATGATGTACGTGACAACGGCGACGCATTGCGCTGGATGACGAAAAAGCCACGCTTCTCGAGAAGCGTGCTGGTAATCCAGCACACAGCTCTTCATGTGACGGTGCAGCGTGACGCGCATGTTGCTGAGTACCGTATTGAGCCAGTCCTCGACGTTGCCACGGGCCTTGAGACTCCTGCTGAAAGCGACACGTTCGCCCTCTGGACTGATCATTGCCAGAATATCGTGTGCTGAAGATGAGCTGGAGCCAGTCGCTGAGCCGCCATTGCCACCGTGGGAGGAGTCGTCACTGATGTCGAGTTTGACGAGAGCATCGAAGCACTTACACAAGTGGCGTTGCACAGACTGGGGCTCCTTGGCATGCGCAAGCATCTCGAGCAGCTCGTCGTTCGAGATGAAGTAGAAGCGGGGAAAGAAGCCACGCTTGGTCTCGAGGTAGTCTTCCAGGGACTTCTCGATTCTGTCGAGGGACATGTTGTGTCGGTTCAACGTCTCGAGCAGAGAGATCTGACCAGCGTGGGCACTAGATGCAACCATCGAAGTTGGCATGGCCGTAGTACCCTGGATCGCTGAGGTACTGAGCAAGTTCGCAACCGTACCACTGACGTGCGGGACAGCACCGCCGACTTTCATGCAGTTGCGATGGTCTCGAGTCTTTCTCATATGATCCTTCCAGAACTGGTTCACTGCGATGAAATTCGTGCTCTCAGTCGGTAGTTGCTTCTGAATATCTGGTGCCGAGAAGATGGTTTCCAGGTGCATCCACTTCCTTTGGCATTCGACCCATGCATCAAGAGTCTCTTGGAACAGTGCGAGCCGCCGCTGCCACGTGTTGGCTGCGTCTTTGATGGGCGCGAGGTACGTGGAATTGAGCAGAGACGTGAGACTCACGAGAGATTCCTCAAGCGTGGCATGGACGAGCTCCGTCCCGACGAGTACGCAGTAGTCTTTACTCTCCTTGTACTGTCGAACTTCGAACTCCATTTTCTCCCAGACCGATATGATCTTGTCCAAGCTCTCCTTGAGATGTCGCTCCTGGGTCGCGTCCGTCGCGATTCGGTTCAATTGCTGAGAGAATCGCGCGAGGTGCATTTGCACGAGTTCTCCGAGCATCAACGAGTTGGTTGTCAACGGTGCGCCTTCATGGACTTTCGCGAACTGCCCATTTCCGCTCTGGAAGGACAACACCGGGCCTTTTCTATCGAGATGCTCGCTGGTACGAATGGAGAAGCCGAGCAGAGATTGCAGTTCTTTGTGGTGTCGATCTTCAAAACTCGGGCACTTGAGATCGTGCAGGATCGGCATTGTGACGCGGTAATCTTCGACTTTTGACTTGAGGTGAGCACAGAGTGGGCCTGTGCCAGGAGACAAATGTGCTTCCCATTGGACGATGCGGCTGTAGTAGACTGTGATTTCATCGGTGATTGCACCAACATCAACCTCGCTTGGAAAAAGCAGTGGGTCCCACTCCTTCGTGAGTCCGTTCCACACGAGCATTCCATTCCACAGCTCAGCCTTGAGCAAAAGATCTTTCTTGACCTCCTCCATCTCTTCAAACGCGTTTGTATGAGGAAGAGCCAGGGTCTTCTCGAAGAAAATGTGGCGCTGGACAGCTTCCTCGAGGTCTTGGATCTGGTACTCGACACCTCCGAGGTACTCAACCATCTCCTGAGGGTCCGAGTCCAGTTGAAACAACTTGTTGTGGCAAAGCGCCGTGACAAGCTGGGACAGCTGGCCAACTAACACAGGCACGCGGGACTCGAGCTCGACACTAAACTTCTCAGTGTAGCTTTCGCAACTGTTCGCAAAGAGATCGATTGAGGTCTTGAGTTGCGCTCGCCTCTGGGACAGTAGAAACGCGTTCGTATGGTCGATGTCCGAGATCTTGATGTTGAACTCCTCCACTAGCCCGTACAAGCTCTTGAGAACTGCGTACTCTGTTTCGACTGCATCCATTTGGGACTGGAGCTGTCGAAGAAACGCCAGGGTTTCGGCGTACTCGTCCACTGAAATAGGGATCGAACTGATCTTGTCGTTGTATGCCGTGAGGTCTGACATGAGCTTGGAGTTCTTGTGGTAGATGACGAGAGGTACAACGCGATGTAGTTGCTCTAGACACTGCTTTGGAGAAGGCTTGAGCTGGCCGTTGAGTTTTTCATTGTCCAGAAGCAGCAGACCGCATTGGACAACCTCTGGTAGCGAGTTGAACTGCTCGATCTGCGCCATGTACTTCTCAAGCAGGTCACGAAGTTCTTCGATATCCACCGCGTAGACGTACTTCGGATCTGAAACACGAGAACAGAAGCCGAGGTTTTCGTGGTACTTCGTCAGGAACGGGAGCAACGACTTGCAAGCGCTATCTGCTCGACTGTAAGCTTCTTGAACCACCCCATAGACGTTCTGCATGGTATCCACGAACGTAGAATCTTCCATGATCAGGATGTCGAGATCCATACACTCGTTCGATAGTTCACCATTGTCGTTGCCATCCTCTCCGCCGTCAACACCGAGCCCGTCCTCCATCCCAGCTTCGAGGTACACCTTGAACATCGAATTAGCCAGCAACCGATCTCGACTTGTCACGATCTTGAGTCCGGCGAAGATGAGCGCTTCCATTTGGGTTCGTAGATGCTCTTGCTGGGGCGAGTACAGCAACCATTCAGTCGTAGAGCTCGGAGGGGCATTGAGATTGAAAAGCGTGGAAACGATCGATTGTCGCCTCACGCCAAGTCGCTGTCGAGATGCAAACTGTCCCGCAGTGGAGCTGAGCATAGGTGCAACAACTATTGCACCCGTGTTGTGGCCTGCAGCGTCTCGCTGTAGCAGTCCAACTTCGACTCGGAAAAGTGGTGCATGTTTGTAGCGTGCCAATATTGCCGCGTTGACTGCAGCTTGGGACGCAGATTGCTCGGATCCTGTCGTCGACAGCGGAACTACTCCATCCTTGATTCGGTT
>JAADXF010000596.1:0-14822 GCA_023337575.1 Pythium chondricola | reverse complement strand
CCCGTAGGGTGGGTTTTACTCCTACTAGCTTCGCTAGAAAGGTTTCCCATCGTAGATTAGTTTCGGGGGGGTCTCCAGAGAGGCCATCACTATTCGCTAATCAAGCTGTCTTCCCCACACTGTCCGTACCGACGGAGGAAACGGTGGGATGGAGTGTTCCACAGAAGTCGTGTAATACTAAATGCCGGTACCGGTAACTTACCGGCATTTGTTGGGGTAACGTTATTTTGATTACGTTTGCTGTATGTGGACCACACCAACGTTTGTCGCTGTTCAGTTGATGACATCGTCGTCGAGACTGACGAGGAACGCTGGAATGATGCGAATCGCCGGTGCCCCCAAGACTCCGCAAGTAGGGTGCCGGGAGTATGCAGTCACCATCGCCAGCCGATTCTACTTCTCTCACACGTACAAGCTGGTTTATTTTCTGACGATTGTGGCCAGTGTCATCTGCGTCGTCTGGGTAAGGGGCACTGTGCATGTGAGTTGTGACCTGGTTACAAGTTTCGCTCATCTTTCCGGTTCACTGCAGACAGGAGTCAATAACTGGAGAATGTGCGTCCAAAATGCGCATTGGCTATGCGAATGCGTTTGTTCTCACTCTCAATCCGGCAGACCTCCCTCGCCAGTGTTCGTGTCACTGGAGATCGGCGTAAGCTGTCTGTTGGTGTTTGAGGTGCTTCTTCGTATGACTGCGTTTCGTCGAGTATGTACAGTCACGCTGTCCGTATATCTCGGACACGCCACTCACCTACACACCTGCAGAAATTCTGGGATCGGTGGTGCAACGTGTTCGACTTTATCGCTCTCGGTACGGTTGCGCTCTTTTGCTTCCAATGCGCTTTGCCTCATTCATCTTGTTCTGTATTTGCGGTGCGCATATGAAATAGTTCTGAGTCTCGTTTCCGTCTTCATGTACTTCAACGAGGAAGGCGTCATGAGCGAGCTCGAAGAAGTCGCGACCGATGTCCTCCTCGCGTTCAGAAATGCGATTCAGTACATGAGGCTGGCAATCTTTCTCAAGTACGCACCCACAAGTACTACACACTTGTACTCGCCCAACACTGATGTGATTGTGGACTCTCTTGCACAGGAATCGCAGTGAGCAGCGTGGAGGAGCCCGTGGTTCAGAGATCGACTTTGATACTGTCGTGGACTCGGACGACTACGACTACGACGAGGACGAAATCCTGAACCTAGTGTCGGAAAACCAAGGAGCAGGCGCAGAGAAAGCAGATGCCGAGTCGAGAAATGAGGCATAGTCTTCGACAATTTTGAACGCCATGTAATCTAGATCGTCGCCCTAAAAGAACATGAGTTTGACGATCATCGTCCACGTCAGGTGGCAAGCCCTGTAGGAACAGCAACGGGAGTGAGGATTAGTTGGTTGTTGCAACCAGTGAACCGGCGATGATCAGTGACGCACGAAACAAGCCCAAGAAATGGCAGCAGTTTTTCCTTCGGGATGAGGTCGGCAAACACCTTGAGCAGATTCGACAACAAGAAGGATAGCGACCACGCCATCGCCAAGAGCATCGACACCCAGTCGAGCGCGTCGACAGGCAGCATGCAGATAAACTATGGCATAACATATTCGATAGTTCCATCGTCTAGCGAGGCAGAAGACATAACAAAAGCGAGCAGCACGCACCGATGCCGGAATGAACACAGTGGTCGAGTACCCGTACGCGCACAGCAAAAACGAAAGTGTCATCGGGATGTTGAAGTACTTGCCCACGACCCACAGAACGACCGGAACGCCGACCAGGAAGATCTCGACTAGTGTGCATGCCGACGCCACTAGACTGAAATCGTACGACCATTCGTTCCTATCCCCCGTGTAGTCCATGTAGGATGCCACGTTGCTGCACAGCGCGATGCTGAATATCAGCGTTGTTGACAGCCACAAGGGCCCGTATGCGTCGGGCTTGGCGACCACCAGCTCGGCGAATGTTGGATTCTGCTTCATGGGGAGCAAGGCTCGCAGCACCCGCTCTTGAACATCAGCCGTGTCGACATCGAAGTACTGAAGAATGGTACACAGTTAGACAGATGCAAGACCACCACTAGAGTGCCAGAATTACGTACTGGCTGATAGTACGCCAGCGTCAGACACCCACACAGGCCCCACGGACGTTGCGACCCGCCAGTAGGATCATCGAACCCAAGCTTCGTCCCCATGAGATTGTCTCGCGCTTAGAGAGTAACACGTCATGCTACAGTGTCTTCGCATATACAAACAAAATCGCTGAGCACATACCGCGTGGCGAGACGAATCCTTCTTCCAGATCCTTGACGCTCCCCACCGAGACCTCTGCATCAAAAGCGATAGTTCTTCATCAGCTCACGTTTCAGGAACGCGGAGACAAGCTATCGGGTGTCACAAACCAAACTCGAGACCCGCATCTCGATCCTACACAGCATCAATTCCATATCAGTTACCGAGAGAGCAGATTCTGGAGCGCACACAGTGCGTACATTCAGCGCATTCGCCGCAGACTTGACATCGTCCATCTTGCTCGTGTTTTCGATCAATGGCGTGACCAAGAAAAACCGAGGATATACCGGTATCAGGTTTGTGGTATTTTAATTAAAATACCGGTACTTAGGGGTTGTTGCGGAAATGTTTTTGTAAAAATCCACAATAAGCAATGCATTTTACTCCCAGCTAATACAGCGTAGTATCGTCTCAATCTAAATCTTCGTTCGATGGCGCGACAGCCTCCACGACATCGGCCACGGCACCAGCGTCGAACCCGTCGGCTTCTTCAAGAGCCTCCAAGTACGCATCATCTTCCTCGGCAGCATCTTCCGCCTTCTGGATGATCTCAGCGACATCATCTGCCGAGAGTCGCGAGGCGTCACTCTCCACCACCAACGTCTTCTTGCCCGCCGAGCTTTCGTTGGCCGTGATGGTCAACGCGCCCTTGGAGCTCACTGCGAAGGTCACCTCGATCTCGGCTTCACCCTTCGGGAGTGGTGTGATGCCGCTGACGCGCAGCTGCGCGAGCAGTGTGTTATCCTTGGCCATCACGCGCTCGCCTTCGTACACCTGGATGAAGATCGAGTCCTGTTTGTCGGCCGACGTCGTGAAGACCTCAGTCGCCGACGCTGGGAGCACCGTCTCACGGTGTACCACCTCCGAGACACTGCCGTTCGCGAGCGCGACCGAGAGCGTGAGCGGCACCACGTTCACCTGGTTGAGGGTCTCGTCCTCCGCGTCAAAGTTTCCGTGCTCGGCGATCGCAGCAGCTTCAAGCGTGGCGCCGTGGGCGACGACCTCGTCCGGCGAGATGTGCATGTGGGTCTTCTTGCCATCAAAGAACTTGCTCACAGCAGACTGGACGAGCGGGATGCGGGTCGAACCACCGATGAGGATGACGTGGTCAATGTCCTCCTTCGACACACCCGCCTCTTCGAACACCTTCTCCACCTCCTTTAAGGACGCCTTGACAGAGTCGTTGATGAGCTCCTCGAAACGGGTGCGCGAGAGCTTGAGCGCAAAGTCCTCGCCTTCCATCAACGTGTCGACGTGGATGTTGACCTGCGACTGTGTCGACAGCGAACGCTTCGCCGTCTCACACACCGCACGGAGACGGCTCGAGGCCTTGCTGCTCTTCTTCACATTGAGCTTCGTCTTGCGCTCAAATGCCTTCGCGCAGTGATCGACGATCGCGGTCGTAAAGTCCTCACCGCCGAGCGAATCGTTGCCGGTGGTGGCGACAATCTCGAACAGACCCTTGTCCACCGTCAGGAGCGTGACGTCGTGGGTCGCACCACCGATGTCAAACACCAGCACGTACTCAGCGTGTGCGTTCTTGGTGTTCTCATCCAGTCCGTACGCGATCGCGGCCGCGAGCGGCTCACTGAGGTACGACAGGACATTCACGCCGGCCTTCTGCGCGGCAGCGGCCAGCAGGTCCTTCTGGTCCTCCGACGCGTGCGCAGGGATGTTGATGACGATGCTGTCGACCACCTCGCCCGTGAAATCCTCGGCGAGATCCTTCAGATTCTTGATCAAGATGGACACGAATTCGACCGGGGACACCTCGTGATCCGCACCGTTGCGCGAGGTCTTCGCGACCACGCTGCCGTCAGCGCCCTTGGCGACCTCGAACGACCACTCCGTGATGAAATCGCGCGACGCGACGTCTTCGTGGTTCTTGCCCAGCACGCGCTTGAGGTGGAAGATCGTGTTCGCGGCATGCGAGTGCAACTTGTTCGCGGCAGTGTCACCAACGATCACCTCCTCTCCTTCGAAGCACACAACCGCAGGGGTCGTTCGGAAACCCTGGTCGTTGGCGATGATGTTCACCTTACCATTCTGCCAAACGCCAACGCACCCGTGCGTGGAGCCAATGTCGATGCCAGCGACCACCATGATGAATCTGTAGATGTGTCTGATGCCCGAAAGGGTTGCTTTGGTGGATCGAGTGGTTGGTAATAACCAAAGGCTACACCAGCCTTCTTACGAGCAATCAGGTAGACCCGTAATTACCCCACCAATTGCTCTGGCAAAGTGATTGGCTGAGAGACTCATACGGTTCGAAAATGTTGTGATTGGATAACGGTGGAAAATATCGAAGCCAACTGACTGTTCAGTGAACAGTGTTCACACACCAAGTGATGCTGCCAGCTCCGAACTCTGACTGGCAAGCTTCTGCTCGCGAACGCGCGAAGCGCGTCGTTTATCGACGGTTGCTGATAGCCATGCCTGCACCTCTCGCTTTGGCAGCATTGTCGAAGTCGTGTGGCGGCTTCCGGACACTGGCAGGAGAAAGAACGCCGTCGCGGCTCCAACTTGGATGAGGTCTCGGCTGCGGAGTTGATGGGCCTTGCTCGAAAAATTCACCTCTTTTCCGTTCACCGAAATCGGAGACAATGAGCTCAGACACTCGATCGTGAACACCTCTTGGACATCGTCCCACTTGATAAGTGCATGGGCACTCGCGATCACGGTGTCGTCTCCGACGTGGCAGTCGGTCTGCCCACCAGGCAACCCCTTGAAGTCAGATATGCCCCTGCTCCGGTAAAAGTGTCTCCACTCGTGTGTCAATCGGCCGAGTACTGCATATGACTTGAGGAAGAAGTATTCGAATCCGAGACCATCAAGTTTCGCGTACGCCCGAATGCTGGGGGGTTGCCATTCCGGGTTCACGCTCTTTCTTGCAGCAACCACGTTGGGCAACTGGTGGGCTGGATTCGCCATGAACAACTCAGCACCGACACTCCAAGCACCGGACGATGTGCTCTGGCCATGAACGTCTCCTTCATGACTGTCCAGCATCTTCTGAGACGTGAATACGGCACTGCACGCGTCACACCTGAAGAATAGGTACTTTCGGACGACGAGCTCGCATTCTTGAGCAACGGACAGAGTCTGCAATCGTTCATCGAGCTGGAAGAGCGAAGTCACATCGGTAGGAGCTGATACAACCGGATCACCATCAGTTTTCTCTTCGACGTTCCATGGCTCGAGCCCGTCGGCAGATTCGTCTTGCTTGTCTCGTAGCTGATTGAGGAGCACAACCTTTGGCTCGATGCACTTGCGGTTCTTGCACGACTGTTTCCGCAGTCCGGGGCCTCCATACTTCTTCATGTCTTGGCAGTGGATGCACTTCATGCAGTCGCCAGACGTGCACCCTTTGCACTTCCCACAGCGCATCACACGAGAACGCACCCCTCGCAACTTGCCGTCATAGTCTGCAGATGCCTCGTCGCCTTCTCCCTCGTCACCACCTGCGTTGATATCACCGGTGTCTTCATGATGAGAATCACTGTCGAAGCCATCGACAAGAGGTGAAGCCAAGTGCACCTCTTTGGCCACACGCGGGGTGGCACGCTTGTCCACTGAAGAGTCTGACTCGTCAGCGGCATCCACGACATCAAGTTCTCCGGCGGAATCATTATCGGTACCGTCAGCCTCACTCGAGCTATCGTGTTCCCCATTTTTCGACGACGGCTTCAATCTTTTCATCCCGTGGCTTTGAGGCATGGAGCACTTGCGCCGCTTGCACGACTGTTTACGGAGACCGGGACCCCCATATTTCTTCATGTCCTGACAGTGGCCACACTTCATGCAGTCCTCGGCGAGACAGCCTTTGCACAACCCACATCGACTGATCCGCTTTCGTGCGCGCTTTCTGGGCATCCGAAATGCCATCGCATGGGGTCTCTTTGTCTGCTTGTGATTCTGCACCAGACAACAGCGTTGTTTAGCATAATTGAGTGATAAGCCTGGAGGTCAGTGCCGCACGTACCGATACGCTGCTAGGACGGGCTCGAATTGGACCATTCCTCAACGAATCCTAAGAAACGCTGTCAGTAGCGAACACCACCATCGTAATTCAATCATCTGACCTTGGAGCGCTTGAAGTGGTTCGACGATGCTCGTGTGGCTGGCGTATGTCGCTGCCTTCCCTCCGGTGGAATGAGCGCTGGCGTTAACTCTGTCGTGTGGGCGATGACGCACGAATCCAGTACTTGACGCTCCCCTCGCACGTTGTCGAGTGTTGTATTCGCCACGCTCAGTGACCACTCAGTCAACACAGACGAGTTACGAGGTAACGGAAGAGCGCACAGACGCACAGAGCTGACCAGAGATGCCACCAGCCTCTTGCTGAGTGAGGCACAGTTCCAAGCCTGCAAACAGACACACAATTGTGTCAAGATTAGGCGGAATACAAGTGAGCTGTTCAGTAGCAGGGTACGTACTTGAAGCCGCCTAAGGGATGAGAAGTGCGACGGGAAGGCAAAGACCGCCAGGACTCGCGCATCCAGACCAATCGACGGCGCACACAAAAGCACACGCTGGTGGCACTTGAGCGCGAGCATAATTTTCCACTGATCGGAGCCGAGCATTGTGGCGTATTCCTCGTCGGTCACATCGAAGACGCAGATATCAAATCGACGTATCGAGGAGTCTCTCGCCATCGAATCCAGACTAGCCACGATCACCCTAGATTTGCTTCGTTCTTGGACCCGATTGTGTTTTGCGAGCAGCGTACGCCACCTCTCCTCAGTGCTGGGGCTAGTCACCAGAATATGCTGTGGGTATGAGTGCTCACCCGGAATCTTCTGATACAACAGTGCAAGGCACGCGCTCTCTCGTTCCGCTTGCTCACGGCCAACGACGATCGCATTGATACCACGGTGCGACAACTTCTGAGTATCGTGGCAGATTGAAGCGCCCTCGGGAGTTTGGCGAGAGCGATCATGTCGTATCGCGTTCTGACAGTCCGAGAAGTCCACGTTCTTGAGCGAGGACTTCCAGAGACTGTTACCACTGTCATTAGGCCACTGAAATGGATTGAGATCCCCATCGCGCGGATCTTGCAACAAGCTGGCGTCGCCCAGCCGGTAACCGGCGTCACTGAACCCGAGTGCACGAACAAATAAGTCTGAGTGTCAATGCTGAACACCAGTACGAAGAAGTAGGGCGACTTACATCCTCATTTCCGCCTCGTAGATGCTCACGGCGCGGTCATGTTCACGCCGCACGTGGCGACCTTGGCCAGCATTCTCGTTACTTTGCTCCATCGTCGTGAGGCCGAAGTAGCCAGTAGCAGAACTCAGCTCCGCGACAAGGTACTCGACAAGTGCCTTGCTTTCCGACTGCTCTCCGTATGAATGTTCATCTATAGGAGTCATCAGTGCCACCATCTCTTGTGGAGCAACCGCAGCGACCATGTCTCGAGTTTGGATCTTCAACGGATCGTACGCCGTCGTCGCGAGCGGTCGATGCTTGGATTTGCTCAGCACGCGATTGCGACACGCCCCAGCAAGGTGCTGAAGGACTCGCTGGCGCGTCCGTCGCGTGGCAGCGAACGCCCGCGATGCTTCTGCAATCAGTGTGAAGCTAGGTGGTCGCCCTAGACTTCCATCGGTCGCTCGGTTCTCACGGCTTCGCTTGGAGCTCTTCAAACAGCACATGAGTCATCCGTCACAGAGTCAGACCCTACGCCTTTTCTCACCGTAAAGCGTCCCATACAAAGTTGCAGATCGCGCTGTTCGGCACGCTGGATGGACTCGAGCTTTCTGCCGAGCAAGCGCGCAGTATCGTCGTGGTCGGGGCTAGAGTTGCAGTGACTAGATAAATGATCAAATACTAACTGAGAAGTGCCCATGGCCAACGTACCTCATGGTCTCACACGGCTCTCGGTCTTGCTTCTCTAGTTGGCTAAGCTTGGCGGGCGAGACGGTCGTGAAGGCGAGGTTGTACGCCTTCTCCAACGCATCGTATGCAGACTCTTCCGCAGGATCAGGTGGCTCTTCAAACTCTCGCCCACTTGGGATGGACACCTTCCCTAAATCGTTGGAACACACGGAAAGCATCTCTGCGTGAATCCGAGCCATTTCCGTCTCGACGCGAGACTGGCACGTGTCGGTTGTGCCATCGCGACCTGCGAAGTGTCGACTCTCTTGCCTGCATTGAGGGGGCGTATGAGATAGCCAATCCAAGCGCGTGGTACAGAATGAACTCACCTCGGTACAGTCGAAAGCGCGGGGAGCACGAGCGGGCGCGGCTCGCGCGCACGCCATGGCTCCGACGCCACCTCCCTTTCGTTGCCGCTCATACGTCCAGATCCTTCATGCAGTCGTGAATCCGTTGCAGCAAAATAATGTTGCGCATAGCTGACATAATCACGCTTTATGTTGCATTAAGACAAGCGCAACAATCCACCTGACGATGTCTGCATCCATTCGTGGACACCACACCACCAAGATGGCACGAGGAGGGAAGACAAAGCGGGCGCAACTCGCACAGAATGCGAACGAGCCACGCGCAAAGAAAGCCAAAAGCAGCGCTGCCACGGAGAAAACGACCAAGGCAAACGGCGGTAGCGCAGATGCGTCGTCTGCTTTGAAGGCCGTGGAGCAGCTCCTCGGTGGCATGGCGTTTGCCGACTTCGAGCGTGACTACTTTGAGAAGCAGCCATTGCTCGTGCGCGGATCGAGTGGCCAAGCGGTGAGTAGTGTTGATAATCATCTTCTTAACGCAATTTTGTGCTAATTGACGCGTAGTTGTTTCCTGAGGACACGTTCGCACGGGCCACGCTGCTCCAACTCGCGGGCGAGCATCAGCTCGAGTACGGCAAAGACATGACCATGTGTCGGTATGTGAACGGCGAGCGCGACAACTACCTCCCGCTTGGTAGCAAGAACCGCGCCACCAAGAAGAAAGTTGTGTCCTTGTTCGACAGCAAGTACAGCTGCCAGTTTTATCAGCCGCAACGCTTCGTGGACAACCTCTTCCGACTTAACAGTGCATTCGAAGAGGTCTTTGGCTGCTTGGCCGGCGCCAGCGCGTACTTGACGCCTCCTGCGGCACAGGCGCTGGCACCACATCACGACGACGTGGACGTTTTCATTCTTCAAACCGAAGGCAAGAAGAAGTGGAAGCTGTACAAGCCACTCGTCGAGCTCGCAGGCGAGCACAGCTCCGACTTGTCCCCGTCCGAGATCGGCGAAGTGTGGCAAGAGTTCACCTTGGAGGAAGGAGACGTGGTATGTGGCGCTGATCGCTTTCCATGGGATTCGTTCGTTCTTCATACGCTGATTCTGGATTGATAGCTCTACTTCCCACGAGGTGTCATCCACCAAGCGTGCACGGATGCAGACGCGTTTTCCACACACGTGACCATCTCTGTCTACCAGCACACATCGTGGGCGAACTTCCTGGAGGTTGCGCTGCCACGGATCATTCGTCGCGCGTTCGATTCCGACGTCTCGTTCCGACGTGGCCTGCCGATCCAATACCTGAGCTACGTCGGATCCCAGTTCCCGACGGACAGCAGCGATGCGAAGGCATTCACTGCCCAGGTCCAATCCTTGGTGCAGCAGCTCGGTCGCTGGGTCGACCCTGCGGATCTGCAGCAATCGGCTGACGAGGCATCCATCGATTACTTTGCGAATCGCCTGCCCCCGTCGTCAACCTCCTCGATCGCGACCGCCGAGTTCATCTTGGAATCCAAGGCGAGTGTTCGCTTTCGGGATCGCTCCCATGTGCGACTGGTGTTGGTTGAGGACGAAGCCAAAGAGCCGATCGTTTCGTTGTACTACTCGGTTCTAAACTGCCGTACCCATCACATGGGGGTGTGCTCCTGTGTTGGAGAAGGCGAGGAGGACGAGGAAGAGGAGGAAGATCGCGCGTCAGACGCATCCGATTCAGATAGTGACGAAGAAGACGATGAAGGTTCGGAGGCGGGCGCGATGCCAGGCCAGACATTCCCAAAGTGCCTCACCTTTCCAGCGTCACTCGTGCCGGCGCTCTTCAAGTTGTACGCAGCATATCCATCCACGACGCCAATTCAGGACCTCGTCAGTATCTCGGAAGACGAAACGGAAGTGCGTGGCATGCTGCTCCGTTTGTGGTCAGAAGGACTTATTAGCATGTAGGAAGCCAAACAACATGTAAACCACCTATATTCGCGTGTTTGCGTGCGCCACACTGTGACATGCGCAGGCGTCAAGCTGGAGAAGCCCACGGACGCATCGAATCTCGACGTCTACCTGATGCTCTCAAGAATCGTCTGACTGACATGTTGGTCCTCAGAACGGACAGCCATCTGCACAGGTTCAGCACCAGTCAGTATGCAGCGACTTTAGAGACTCATGACAGTGACAACTCTTCGTACCTGGAGAATGATTCCACCGGTGGACTCGTCCAGCAATATTCTCGACTTGACGAGAGCCTTGCTTCCACCGACAAAGATGCCCGACAGCAGCAAAATATGCGCCTTCGCTTTCGGCTCAGGAGTCGCACTGGTACCACACGGCTGCATGCCGAGGTTCTCAACGACAGCTGCAACTCCTTCCACCAAGCTCTTGTACTTGAGTGCGAAGCTTGCTTTCGCTTCGGCACCGTCTCCGATGTGCTCCCAGGCCGCAGGGAAGTCGTTAACTGGCACCTTGGCCATGAAGTCACTTGCACTGAGTTCGAAGTTCTCCATTGGGTATTCCTCGTCAAAACCCTATGCAAGAATCCAGTTAGATATCGCATGATTGTTGAATCGCGCCACTCCACTTACGTCATCGTCCACCAACCCAGTCGATGGGTTCACCTCGTGCACCTTGAACTTAAGCTGTGACAAAGACGTCGACTCAGGTCCGTATTCGATACCCAATCACAAAACGCTATCATACCTCACTCGCGAACTGAACAGTCGGGAACTGGCCAGGAGACTGGTGCTCGAGGCACACGTAGCACGCGCCAGTCTTACCGTAAGCCAGCTCACGGAGTGGAACGATCGAGTGGACTTGCCAGACGTCTTCTGGCTCCATGATGAAGCCGACCGACACGTTTGACAGCAGTTGATCGTTCACGGTGTTGAGCACGTTGAACTGAAGCACAACGTGGTTCGCGAAAATGTGCTTGACACAACTCACGACGTACTCGGTTTCGGCTTCAGTGAGCTCGACGGGCTTTGACGACTTGAAGATGGGCCCAAGATCCGCGAACTCGGGGATCTACAACAAAGCATGGATCAGAAGGATTCATGCAAACGATGAGCATTGAACAGTACCTTGTACAGCTCCTTCGCAACATCCTGCGGTTGAGCGACAACATTCGCCGATTCGTGAGGAGCATCCTGTTCTTCTTCATCTTGGACATTCTTGGCAACAGGCTCCGATACCTCCACGTGAGGAAGAGCCTGGAAAGTGACAGGCCCCTCCGTCGGGCGGAGCTCGTACTGCTCAATCGATTTCTGAAGAACAGCGACACTCATAGGGAAGTCATCAACGAGGAGCGCCTTGCTGATGCTGGACTGACGCTCGAGAATCGCAAGGTACATCGTCGCACGATCGCGAACTTCATCATCATCATCCAGCTTGCAGGAATGCAACAGCGAAGCCACACTGGAGCGCAGGGAATCCACGCGAATCGCAAACTGAGCCAAGGCCGAGACGGCAGACGCGCGGACTGCTGCGTTCTCGAGAATGATGCGGTTGCGAATGAAGCGGATGTAGCGAGACGGCGTCGCGGTCGTCGGGCCCTTGTGACCAAGCACGCGCAGAATTTTGGTCGACAGGTGCGTGAACTCGCAATCTTCGATGAACTCACACAAGTGCAGCAAGCCACTCTCCTTGCAATCTGGAATCCGATCGATGAGGAAGAGGATGGAGTCGGTGATGGTCTTCTTGAACTCGTATCCGCCTTCTTCACGCAAGAAGTTGGCGAGGAAGTTCAAGAGCACGCGGTGCTTCTGCGGGTACTTGACGCACAAGTTCTTGATCGCTTCAACTACGACAATCTTGAACTCGTCCGCAATATCGCCCATAAAGGTCGAGATCTGCTTCATCAGGCGGTCCACACTCGATTCCGCGCCCGTCTTCAACAGCGTCGTGATCGCGAGGGTGGCAATCGACCGGTTCGGGTCAGAGATGAGGTTCTCGAGATCATCGTTGCAGCGGGTCACGAGAAGTGGTTGGGTCTGTGCGACGTGGCTCAGAGTTCGCACGGCGGCAAACCGCAACGTCGGCTTGGAGGATCCAAGAAGTAGCTGAAGGACGACAATCGCTTGCGTGAGGTCGCGAGCATCCACTGGAAGCGAGCACAAGGCTCTCGCAGCTTCATAGATCACCATCTACAGCAACAAAGATCAGCAATTGCGGACGAGGCAGCGACTGGATCATCCAACGCAGCGTACCTCGTTCTTTTGACGAAGCATCTTCTGCAAGAACTGGTGAAGATGCTTGGCATCTTCGCTGTTCACGTCTTCGCGCAAACGAGAGACCGAGAATCGGATGAGCAAGCAGGTCGCGAGGTTCGAGCGCAGGTTGATCTTCTGCAGCTGAGCGATCAACTATGTTCACGAAAGGAATCATTAGCCATGGAATGCGTTGATGCCATCGAATTGAAGGCCGCACCTTCGACACAGCAAGCCGATCGTGCTGACGGATCTGATACAGCAGCGCGACTGCGTGGTACTGCACCATATCGTGTGGCGAGTTGATGGCTTCTTGCACTTCATTCACCCACCGACGAACAATGTCGGCGTTCTGCTTCATCAAGTGGATGCCCGACACGAGAGCAGAACTCGAAACGAGGGCGTTCCGATCCACAATTGCCTGCGCCACGAAATTGGAATAGAGCGTTCAGAAATTGACGCATTCAACTAGGAGGAGCATGTCCACGCCGTACCTGCTTCATGAAGCGTTCGATGGCGTTGAGCATCGATCCCTGTGATAGCGTACGCGCCCGTTTGTGTCAATAAATACGTAGTTTCATACTTGCGCGTGTGCACATGGTCACGTACATCGATGATCCGGCAAAGAACACGGATGGCATTCGCGCGATACAAGTCCACGTCCGAGCTCATGTCCTTTGTCAAACTTTGAGTGACGATAATGACCTAATATGATAGCAGCACAACAGCAAGTTAGTATCGGACCCACTCAATACATGTGTAAACCCGGACCAACCTCATCCGCAGCCGTCGCCTCAGCAACTTCCTTGATGAAGAGGTACATCATTCGGCGCAGGTTCGCATCCTTCGACTGGAACAGCTTGGTCACACCGAAGAAAACATCGGTTGTTTCCGTGCTGGTGAACGGCTCCCCTTGCGTCAGGATGTGAAGCAACTTGGTGATAAGCTGGCAGCACTTCTTTGGGTGCTTGGTGACAATGTTCGCATCGGAGAAAATCTTTGTCTCCTGCAAAACAGTGGCCTTGTCCAGTCCCTGGAATGGCGACGCTGCCACAAAGATCACATGATGAGTGCATTAATTGCCTAAAAAGCAGACTTCTTCGCTCACGTACAGTGATCATCCTCATCATTCTTGAACTTCTCCTTCAAGTCTTGCATCACGGAGGTCAAGGACAGCGCACCCGTCGAGGAACCGCGTCCCCCCTCGGCATATCCGTCTTGACTCGCCCCCAACTTCATCTTGAACTGCTCTTGGTGCTCCACGTGCACTTCGACTCGAGCTCCCCCGCAAGATTTGAAACACCCGTGAAACAAGCACGTTGTTTTAAACTCGTCACCAACAGTACTGTATAGCTGCTGTCATAGGACTCTTAGCCAATCAAATGCGTTGTATAAATCTCCGCCAATCAGAAGCTCTCTTTCGATCCAAAGCGCACTCGGAGACGTCCCTAACAAAGCGAATTGCATTCGGGACGGATTTTGGCGGAAGGAAGGCATGGTTCACATTCTGATTGAGGCAGGAACACAACAACAACAACAACAATGGCGAAGACTCCAAGCAAGAAGGCTGCGAAGACCGTCGCGAAGACCGGTGCCAAGGGCAAGGGTGGCAAGGGCAAGAAGCGCGTTGAGAGCTACTCGACCTACATCTACAAGGTGCTCCGCCAGGTGCACCCGGAGACCGGTATCTCCAAGCGCGGCATGTCGATCATGAACTCGTTCATCAACGATATCTTCGAGCGCATCGCCTCGGAGGCTGGCAAGCTCTCGCGCTACAACAAGAAGTCGACCCTGTCGAGCCGCGAGATCCAGACCGCCGTGCGTCTCATGCTCCCTGGTGAGCTTGCCAAGCACGCCGTGTCGGAAGGCACCAAGGCCGTCACCAAGTACACCTCGTCGGCTTAAAGTGCCTAGCGTCGTGTTCTCTAGGCCCGAAAACGCGAGCCTACTCTCCATTCTCTGGTGTTTTTTAACACCACCCACGATGAAAGACATCGCTCACAATCATCTCACGATCGCATCATGTATCTTTTAGCACATACATTGGCATCGCGTCAGTTCTGCGGCTGAGCTCAAGCGCGCCACCCGCCACGATGCCACGCTGTAAACAAGCGAAAGAGGTACCTCCTCGCTCGTGTATCGGACCTTTGGTGTCTGTTCACCTTAGTGAAT
>JAADXF010000595.1:0-14823 GCA_023337575.1 Pythium chondricola | reverse complement strand
GTCGAAGCAGCTCCGCTGCTTCGACGATGGAGGAAGAATGGGTAAAACAATTTGGAGCATGTACCTGGTCAATCCACTCGTGCATCACAGTCTCGTCGGTGAATGCATTCTCTTGGACCATTCTTCCTCCATCGTCGGAATGGCCTACTCGGCAGTAAAAGTACTGATATAATGATGCTTTTCACAGGTCTGGCGCTTAGATCTTGACGACTGCCGATATCTCGTGATCGACAGCCTTGGTGTTCACAAGATGGACGCCGTCGCAGCTCACTTTCATGACAGCCACACCCAGGTTGAGTTCGTTCCACCTGGCTTGACCGGCGTGTGTCAGCCGATGGATGTGGCTGTTATGAAAGTGTTCAAGGATCATTTGCGCCGGCTGTACATTGCGCACTACGTCGAACACGACCTCGCCACGACGCCTGCAGCTCGCCGCGCGCTCATTGCGCGGCTCGTGCGCCAAGCCTGGGATGCAGTCCCATCCCAGACTATCTTGAACGGCTTCGTCAAGAGTGGCATATTGCCCATCGGTCCCCGTGATGCCCAGGGCCGATTCCATGCGCCCCCACCGCCAGCGTTGGAGGTGGATGGGATGATCGAAGAGTAGTCGACGTAGATGTCGAGGATTGCCTCACCGACCTCTCTGTCTTTTATATGCATATCTTGAATCAATACATGTGTGGACCACATAACTACTTTTTAGTGACATCATGCCATACAAGTAGGTTTTTACCAGATGTTGCGTTTTTTGCGGATGTTTCATATATTCCGTACATTCCAGTAAGCGCGTTCGTTCATATTTTTGTGGCTATGGCGGTCGTATTTTGTATCACGCAATCAGCACAAATTAACCGGTACCAAATCGGTTCATTCCTTTCTGCTCTCTCTCACCAACACCACTAGAACAAAGAAAACAAAGACCACCGACATCTCCGCAACCATGCAGCTCGAAGGCAACATCGCTGTGTTCATCCGCCTCGATGGCGAGTCCCCCGTCACCGTCTTCCAGGACGAAAACACACAGGTCAACAACGTGCGCGTGCTCGCGGTCGGCACCAACACGGACCTCGTCGAGGTCGTTGGCGCCAGCTTTACCGAGGAGACCATCCTGGATGGCATCATCGCCTTCAACCACGACGAGAGCAACTTGGCGGCGGACCTGACCGCACTCGTGCCGCACATCAAGGCGGGAGGCGATCTCCAGGTGTACGTCGCTGACGTCACCGACGACAACAAGGTGAGAAACCACTTACCGAGCCATTGAACAGGATAGAAGAAAGCGTATCTGACATCTCTGTGTGACTTGTGTGTGCGAACACAGAGCGCGGTGCTGATGGCGCTGATGATCGCGGGCTTCGTGGACACGCAGATCGACCCAGAGGTGAACGAGTACCCGGGTCTGCCGAACGCGACGCTCTTCACCGCGAAGAAGCAAGCAGAAGTCAAGCCGGCAGTGGCGCTCAACAACAGCGCGGCGTCCACGGCGCAACCATGGAAGAAGTGGACAGTCGTCGCCGACGACTTCGAGGACGAAGACACGGACGACATGATCGATGAGGTATGACCTCTGTTGATCCATCAGTAGCCGTGTACGTACCCTGATCAGTTGATGTTGCGGCTGTAGGACACGCTCTTGGACGATACGGATGAAGTGCTCAAGACGGCGCGGGACGATTGTGAAGTGGGCCAGGACGGCAAGCGACGGGCGTGTAAGGACTGCACGTGCGGGTGCGTTTGGCAGTCGTCGTTGAATCTCACAAGCGCCTTGTTTGCTGATATTGTTCCTTGATACGTGTAGCCGCAAGGACGAAGAGAACAAGCCGATCGTATCGGATGCTGATCTGTCAGAGATGGTCTCGAGCTGTGGCAACGTACGTTGGTTGATCGAGTTATCGATCATTCGGTATGCCAGCGGCTTACGATGTATTGTGATGTGGTGGCAGTGCTTCAAGGGCGACGCGTTCCGCTGCGGTGGCTGCCCGTTCCTGGGCAAGCCGGTGTTCAAGCCAGGCATGGAGAAGGTGTTGCTGAACCTCGATGATGCGGATGACATCTAGACGCGCGATGACCAAGCAGCCCTCACATTGGAGCCGATTCTAGTTGAATAGAGCATTTGCTTTTGTACCGGCCGCGGTGATGAGTGTACCGGACGCGGTGATGAGTGTACCGGACGCTGTGAATCACAACCTGTGATGTGTGCTACGAGTGCTACTCAACAGCCACCCAGCCATCATTTGATGAAAATAGGATGGTGGACAAGCGATGTCTACAGTGGTATTGGTAGGTACGGTAGTAAATTTATGTGCACTCCACAGTGGAGTGCCACCAATAGACATGCTTCTGCCGCAGAATCTGCGAGGGCTCCATGGGTTCCACATTGTTGAGTCCAGCAAGCTCGTGTGGATCCAAGATCTCACAGTCAAGAATTCGCGGCAGGCGTTTCTCGGTAGGCCTTGTCGGCGACAATGTCGCAACCTCTTTTAATTATAAGAAAGATGACAACACAAGGGTTCCAGTACGGTAACAAAGGCTGTCGATACGTACGCAACCGCATACATAGAGCCTTGTGATCTCACGTGAGCGAGCGCTGATCCGACGGCGGTACTACCGTACAACTGTCCCAGTTGAAGATGCTGCTGGTCGACTGTACACGGCGACGTTCATTTTGGTGCTACGATGTAATATGAGGGCGAGCTGGAAACGAGCGACGGCATGTATGTAAGCTGCCACAAACTCAAGTAACAGTTATATTTGAGTTTGTGACAGCATGCTATAGCATTTTCCTATAGGAAAACTACATCAAGACGTGCTGTACAGTGCTGTACATTCCATTGCAGACGTTGAAGTGCTGCACAGCTTGTCGAGTTTGTCAGGCCTTGGTCGTGTGCTGTCCGATTATGCAAGCCCAGGTTATACGGCAGATCCGACTTGGCATACAGTGGTGTATTAACTTATAAGTTGGCATTTATGCTGTGCACTCCGACTTGGCATTTATAAATGCCAAGTCGGAGTGCACAGCCAAAGTGTCGACGTGGACACATCGGGTTCCGACTCTGCTCCCATACCAGTGCAACAGTGCACAGGTGATGGCTGCCGAATCACTCGGCAGGATACTGTTCAGCCTGAACAGTATTCTGTAGTATTGTACGTCATCGTGAACGCTTGGCAGACAAGCACCCATCAAGTCCGAATCGGACTTGTGGGATAAATCGGACTTTCGTGGACAGTGTCCGATTCATCCCACAACGCTGCACGTGAACTTCCACGGGGGGGGGCGTGGAGGCTCCACGGACACAGACTTAGTCTTCTGCGTACAGTACCATGGTGGCTGCAGAGAGTGATCCTCGAGTGTGCACTCATCACGACCTTGGCGGCAGCTGACGTTGAGGCTCCAGCGCGCCGACGCATCTTGTTCGATGATCGATGCGCCCTCTCGCATGCACCCCATACATTATGTATGGGGTGCTGGGTGTATTAGCTGAATAGCCGCAGCCATCATTGTGTTCATGCACCCCATACAATATATTACATTGTATGGGTGCATGAACACAATGATGGCTGCGGCTACATCCAGGGCCTGGCCCACCAGCCGGCGAAGAAAGCTCACGCCGTAGTACGGCTCTAACTTTTCCAACCCTGCGCCGCACGTACTGTACGTTATCTTCCAGCTGAGTTACTTGAATCACACCTTGATGGACGCCGCCATAAGGACAAGGACCCAAATGTCCCAACAGATCCTTGTCCTTCTGGCTCACTGCACACTTGAGCCAGCTGCCTGTGGAAGACGCCGCGTTTGTACAACACAGGTGCAGTGGTCACCTTCACCCATCAGTACATGCACGGAGACTGTACAGTATAATCACTGCAGTGTGGGTGCTGTTTCAAGACTCTTGAATCAAGAGATGAACTCGCAGAGTCTCCGATATTTTAATTATTAAAATATTGGACACTGTGATTTGATCTGATCGCTGTGTTGAGTGTGAGTCTGGAAAATCGTTCGAAAACAGTGCGAGACAGCAGTGGTTCAGGTTGTGGACAACGGCGCTGTCACTGTGACGGACGGATAACCTTGTCCGTCCGTCACAGTGACAGCACCGTTTCTTGAACTTGGGTCGCACAATCGCGAAGGCGAGAGTCCCTCCTTCAGCAATCATGATCAGTGGGCATCTTTAGTGTAGGATTCTTCACGTTGGTGTGGTTGGCGGCCCATCCACCTGGGGAAAATGGTGGGGACCAATGGTCCCGGACCATGGCCACGTCCATTCTTCCACCCCCTCCAACGCACGGATAGCGAGCATCCATGGGATGCCACCATTGACTTACAGCATCAGTTGGCAATTCGACACACAGCCGTCATGAATCATGACATGATCTCCTGCACGTTTGAACAGCGAGACTGTTATCACGACGCGCTATTCATGAATGAATACAAACGGTCAGCTGCCGCAACAGACCATCAACACGTCATGCATATGACCGCTCGTCACTGACCATATCACTCGACGTCCGCTTCCACAGAACCAACCGCACTAAAGGCACCAAGATCCTGCGATGCTTTCCGCACTGCTGCCCGAAGCATGTGAACCGCAGCTACTGCGGCTCGGCCGTGTATGTACATGTGCGCTCACTGGCTACTACTACACACAACAACAAGAGGAAGCGTCCACAGCACTACGATGACGTGGACTTGGAGCACAGATTCATCGATGACCTCGTCGTGTTTGCCCGGTTCGAGGAAGTCGGACAAACAGCATCCGCCGTGAACGACGAGCTCCTGGCATCTCAAGTGTTTAGCTCAATCCAGACAGAGCAGTACCCAAAGGGGGAGTGGATCCAAGGCCACGCACAAGAGGACGTCGACGACTCGACCTACGTGTACCAGATCAACCCTGGCGCGAGGTGGTACTATGAATGGGAGAGCGCCGCGACCAAGGCCCAACGCTTTACCAAACACGTCCTACGCGTGTACGTGTTCCAGGCCCGAGCACCAGTGCGCTCGTCAGCATCCCGAGCGCCATCGGGTGCTAACGTGACTACGTTGCGCGTCGTGGCCATCGCGACGTCCACCGAGTTTATGGTGGTCTCCTACCGTAGAGCACCGAACGACTTGCGAGATGAGAACCGCATCCTCGCGCTGCTGGCCGAGAACGTGGCGCGCCAGGCAGGGGCTGGCGACATGGCCGTGGAACCGAGCGCGGTACTAGCTTCGCTTGGCCAAAAAATGCTACCATACCTCGTGGAGCAAGTGGCTCAAGAGGAACGCCACAAAGAAGTGTCCCCTAGGGTACCGAGCAAGATGCCGCGCGGTGCCCCACGAACTCTGCTCATCGAAGACCAGCACGTGTGGGAAGCACGTCACAGTGACGTGATGAAACTCTCCAAGCGACTCGCAGTGATCCAATACTTCCTGGCTGTGATGCCCGCGTCGCGTTTCAACCACATCCTGACCACGTGGGGCGAGAGTCTGCTGTGGGCCGCACCGGCCTCTCCCGTCCGAGCCGAAGCGAAATCAGAGTCTCCATACTCACCAGCACATGCCAGTGACGTGACATGGGCATTCTTGCCTCCGTTCGTCGGCCAGTCGCCATCGAATCCGTCGAGGGCAAGGGAATCTCGCTTTGATGCCTCAAACGACGAGCTTCAGCTGGTCCTAGAGCAGTCTGTCCAAGCGATCTCGAGTGTCGTGATCCACGATCGAAACCAGCGCAGCTTGAAGCGGATTGTCGACGAAAGCGCCCGCGTTCTGCTCAACAGAGGACAACTGCGAGAGATGTTTCTTCGATGGGTGTCCACACTGCACAAAATGATCGACAGTGAGCTGCGGACGCGATATTCATCGTCCGTGAACCAGCTCCACGAGGATATCGTCGCTGTGATGTTCCGCCTGGATGAACTGAGGCATGCTCGCAGCCAGCTGCTGGAGCTGCTCACGTCCACGTCGATTGGAGGCTGGGACACGTTCGTGGCGCTGGCCCGTTTGGCGTTTGTGCGACGAGAAAGGCGGGAGTGTAAAGACGCACACGGCCCCGAGCTGAGTCCGAGGCAGCTCTCTCGCGTCCACATGACTATCAGCAGTGACCACTGTCGATTATCCCAGCGGTTCAGTGGAGCGTGGGCATTTGATAGTCGGCGCTGTGCTCTCGTCCCGTTGAACGCTACACCATTGTTGTCGATGCAACAGGCGACGTTCTCCGTCGGTGATGCGATCCAGTGGATGCGCGAGTTTAGCACCGTCAATCTCAAGGTTGACGAGGCGGTTCCGGGCCTCATGATCCAGTCACGCTGGGGCATCTACGATGCCGCGGACGAAGGGATGCGTCTGATTCTCGATGGGAAGAGCCGAGTGTTTGACGCCTTTCCGACGGGCATGTCCAGCATGGTTCTGTGGAACGGTCTTGGCAGTGGCGACTACCGAGGCGAAGCGTCTGGTGCTGACAGCATGCAAGTCGAGTTCACGGCGTGGCCAGTTGCGTCAATGGACGCGGAAGCAGAGTCAACGGAATCGACACAATCGAGTGCCGTCCGAATAAAACTACGTGTCCACGTGACTCCAGGGCTCTGCAGCGACGCGTACACTCCAGTGTGGATGATGACTGTGGACGGTGTGATCGAGTATGGCCACTGCCGCCTTGACCAAGATCCTCTAGTTACCAAGACACAGGAGGACCGTCGACGAGCAGTGACAGCATGGGTTGCCGTGGCTCAAGTCAAAGCCACATACGTGCCAATGTGAAACGCAACAGAGATTAGAAATCAGGAATCGCATCAGTCAACTGAAAGGTGCGGATGAGATCCGCTCCCGGGAGTCCCACGTGCGACCTTCGGGCCACATTGTGGATCTGTGTCAAAAGTTCTTTGTCTGCGAACAGTCACCAAAAGAAAAAAATGCCCGTTGGAAAAAGATGGAAGAATGTCATATTCCCCTACCCCTTTCTACGTTTTCTCGTGCGCTGATTGGTCCACACAAGCCACTTCCGCTTGGCTGAGTGGTCGTTGTTGAAGTGCAGGTTTCATTTTTGTATTCTTCACTTTTTTGTCTATATTTCGAGATTCGCATCGCCGACCTTCTGCGAAAAGCTCATCGGCGACCAAAAGATCGAGCAGTCCGCCACAAGAGGCGCGGGGCATTGGACTTCGCACCGCTTGAAGCGCGTCATCCGCGACTGCAAGCGCCGCCACCTTCACACCTTCCCAGACAGAGCCCACTGAGTACACTCCGCTCTTCACGTGTGCTGTCCACACCACGGTCACCATGTCCACAGGGCTCACGGACTCGTCCACAGAGCCTGGAATCATGATGGCGGCCGCGAAGTCGGCCGAGACCTCGCCGCCACTACCTGTCGGCCCATCGAACGCTGACATGGCGATGGCTCCGTCCACAATGCAGCCACACGACCCTGCGGCCACCAAACCACTCCCGGCACCACTCCCCATCAAGACCGCCTCGTCCATCCACAGCGCCCTGCGCGTGGTCACGAACCCTGGCGAGTTGACACCGATGCCACCGCTTGGCAAGTGGACACCAAGCGCGCTACGGTCACCAACATCACTGCTGCTGTCGCCACTCGGCCACTCGAGCCACAGGGGCATCAAAGGAGAACCGGACGCATCACCTGCTGCGTCGGTGTCCTCACTGCTGGAAGCGTCGAAAGATCTCCAGTTTGATCCACGATTCCTCGCAGAAGCCTGGTCACAAGAATCTCCACAAAGTGTGTACGGTCCGCTCGGTCAGTCAGTGCTGGGCTTCGCAGGCTTCTCAGGATTCTCACCGCTCGCAGCCTCATCCCCAGGAGGAGCCAGGTTACTCAGTCCAATGGGGGTCCACCTCCACTCGTCACAGTCGTCCCAGCACCATCAGTCCTTCACGAACCAGTTGCAAAGCCCCTTGATGGCCATGTCCCCTGGTGGCTTCTACCCTCCGTCTGTTATGATCCCAGCAAGTCCACACCAGCTCAACCCTCACTTATTGTCACCGTTGTTTGCGTCCGCGATCTCACCCGGCGGCGGCCTCGGCGTGTCACAGGATATGCTGTCCATCATCGACCCGTCCACTGTGTTCGTGCCACCAAACAGCCCCAGCTCCATCCTGCGCCACCTACTACCCCCGATCCAGCCACAGAGTGGACCAGTCAACGTCAAGGACCTCACTCTCAACGAACTGCGGCCACACTTTAACAAGCCCATGGCCGTCGTCGCCAAGGAGCTCGGCGTGTGCATCACACTCATGAAGAAGATCTGTCGCCGCAATGGGCTCATCCGCTGGCCACACCGACGCATCCGCAGCCTTGTGAACCGAATCACATCGCTTCAGGTCATCGCCAGCAACTCGACAGGCGCCGAGAAGAAGCGTTTCCAGGCTCAGATCGCCAACCTGCGTGAAGAACTTTCGTCGGTCATCGAAAACCCAAACGAAAAAAGCCGCAAGGCCCAAGCGGACGCGAAGGCGCGCAGCCCTACAGCCACAGCGCGCGGCCGCACGGCCACTGCAGTCGTCCACGGGAGTGAGGACGACGAGGACGACATGGACAATGAAAACGACCGCCACGCACAGAATGAAAACATCGCACCGCAGGTCTTCCCGACGACTCAGCGACGGACTGACAAGCCGAACGCGAGACAACCACGCAAGACAGCCAGCAAGGCCGCGGCGGCCACACGCGCACCGACACTGCCGTCCACTGGCAAGCGGAAAGAGCGGTTCCGCGCGTCCGTGCCTCCACCACCACCGATCAAGATCCCGCGGCGGTCCGAGCACCCGGACGATGACCGTCCGTCCAGTACCACGAGCACCGGCAGCAAACGAGGCTCCATCTCTTCGATTCTTTGCTGACGGCCCTGTGTACAGGACCGAGGTAGTGTGTAGTCAAGTGTAGGACAGAGGTAGCCGTGTATAGTACTTCGCTTACTATTAGTAAGTCCCGTGATCGTAGGCTGGTAGCACCACTCAATAGGAGGCGGCTCATCGCGCACCAATGCGCACACTCTACTAGTATGCGATTTGGATGCTGGGGTTACCACAAGGACGATGAACCGCGTGACCGTCCTGTCGGCCTCAGCGAAAGTCTAGGACGTCCGCGCGGACGCGACGGCGGCAGCAGTGGCGGTCGTTCCGCACGACAGCACGCTCTGCGTCATCCAACCAGTCGAGAAACTGCCCGTCATCGATCTCACGCACACAGTGGCAGGTCAACTGGCTGGGCCTCGTCGAGCCAAGCACGTGAATGCGTTCGTGCGGTGGCTCGCGAAAGATCATCACACAGTATGGTACGCACTCACCGCCCCATTCTCTGTCGGCTGCGTGCTCGTCTTTCTCGCCGACGGCACCGCGAATCAAGCCTTGGTTTCAGTAGCCATCACGCTCAGCATCATGCCAGTTTTGGTGGTCCACGGTGCTGAGCTCTGCTGGGATCTGCTTCGACTCACGGTGACGATGTTCGAGTTCTGGTTCCTCTTCGCCGTCAACAGTCTTGGCAACGTGTGTTGGGATCTACTGTTTCCACTCTGGTACAATTGGAGCTCGTCGAGCAAGACCAGCTCCGTCTCATCGATGCACGAGACACGCTGCTGCACCACAGGCTCGTGAACGTGACCACTCCGCGAACGCGAGTACTCGTAGTGCTTCTGAACGCCGTCGGGGTCGTCGGTTTTTTGCTGATGCTGGCGGATTCTGCAGCGCAGTCGGTCGACCTGTCACAACGTCATCGGTACTGCGCTGCTCTCCAGTTCGTGTCACTCGCAGCGACCGTGGTCTTCGTGATGGTCCACATCGCACACTTCCAACGCGCACTGGCACTGCGAATCACTCGACAGATCGACGCGTGGTTCGGGTTATTACAGGTCACAGTGGTCATGCTCTGTGTCTGCGACGTGTTCTTGTGGGACGCCCGTGCCATCGTCATCGCCACTGCCTGGGTCTGGTGTCTCTGGATGCTGTTTCTCGACGCACTACCACCCTCAACACGGAGCCACCTCACACTTTCCCGATCGTTTATCTGGCTGGTGAGCGGTGGGCTCCTCGTGTTCCCCGTGTGGCTTACCGCGACGCTGTACTTCCCCAAGGATCCCCGACAGCTGCGCAACCGCATCCTCTTGCGGTTGCAGATCGCCGAAGTGGTGGTGGAGTTTCCCATGCTCACGTTCATTTCGAGTCGGCTCTTCACGCTGTGGGTCTGGATGGTTCGGGTCTGCTGGCGAGAGCTCTTGCGTCCGCCCAACGCCTTCCAGTTCATCAAGTACGGCGTCCATTTTCAGAAAGAAGTGTAAGCGAATTAAGATCTTTATCCAGCCTGCTTGCTCGCAGGCGCTGTCCATTTATACTTTGCGGGCGACCAATATATAGGCAAAATCACTGTGCTAAATCGAGCAGAAGCCAAGCGAGGGCAAGATCAACTTCTACTGCCACGGCACCACGACCAACTTCGTCTGCATGGTGCGACACTCACCAGGCCATGAACCGGGTAGCCATGGCGCCCGCGCCACTCATGGCAAAGGAGATCCGCGCACGCGCTGCAGCGGCATCAGCGTCTGTCATCCCCCACGACTCCTCGCTGTACATCATTCAGCCCGCCGCTCGACTCCCTATCGTCAATCTCACACACACGTTAGCAGGGCAGCTCGCGGGACCTCGTCACGCCCACGCAGCAAATGCTCTCGCCCTGCGACTCGCCACCAGCCACTACGCATTGTACCACCAGCTCTATGTGGTATTCGCGGTCGGATGCATCCTTCTCTTCATCGTCGACACGAGAGCGGCTCAAGCTGCCGTCTCGACCGCGATCGCAGTCAGCATTCTCCCCATCCTGGTCGCCCACGGCTTGGCACTGTGCTGGGACCTGCTGCTGCTCACCATGAGCATGTTTGAGTTCTGGTTCTTGCTGTCACTCGTCGCCGTCGCCAACGTCTTCTGGAACCTACTGTTCCCAGACGTACGTATTTTGGCGATGATCACAGTCGCGTGGACGTGCACGTTGATGCTGTTTCTGGACGCTAATCTCCAACTGCGTGTACTGGTGCTTCGCATGTTTCTCTTCGGCGCTCCAGGCCTAGTGTACGCGATCGTGATGATTACGCTGAGGCAGACGCCGGGGATGAGGGACACACGCGTTCGTGTCTGGGACCGCACAATCGACGCGGTTGATATCATCTCCAGCTGCACCTCGTCTCTGGTCTTCTTCATGACAATGCGAGCCGCTCGCCACCGGCGACTACTGTGTACGTGGCCCAAACGAGCCGCTGTCAGTGACACCAAGGCACCTGAAAACAAGATACAGACGACGATGCAGCAGTGCGAGATGTACTTCCCAGTGTGTCGCCTCATTCCGTATGCAGAGTGGCAGCTCCACGGATCCTCCATACGTGTCAACCCCCACGCCCACCTTGACGAGACCAAGACGCAACTGGAGCTGGTCGAGCGAGACCAACTTCGTCTTGTTGACGCTAGGGATACACTACTTCAACACCGGCTCATCAACGTTACCACCAAGCAAACCCAGGTTCTTGTCGTGCTCCTCAACCTCGTTGGTGTCGTTGGCTGGGTGCTGATGATAGTGGACGCCACGCTGCAAGTCGCCGGGTACTCACCCCGTGCCATCCTTGGTGCTACCGTTCAACGCCTCTCGCCGACAGCGACTCTGATCGTTGTCGTCGTCCACGCCGCACACTATCAACGCTCGCTGGCGCATCGAATCATCTCCCAAATCGATGCGTGGTTCGTGTTGTTCCAGTCCACTGTTGTGACGCTATGCGTGGCCGATGTCTTCCGCTGGGACGACCGTGTGCTTGTCGTCGCCACCGCCTGGTACTGGGGCCTCTGGATAATGTTCCTCGATGCACTACCGCCCTCCACTCGCCAGCATCTCGCACTTCCTCGACTCTTCATCGTCTGTGTCGGCGGCTCGCTCGTGCTGTACCCATTATGGCTCACAGCAATGCTGTACTACCCCAAGGACGCCACAAGCCTCCACAACCGGGTCCTACTGCACCTGCACGTGGCCAACATGGACGTGGAACTCGCGATGCTGTCGTTTACGTCGAGTCGGCTCTTTACGATGTGGCTGTGGATGGGCCGATTCCTGTGGCGGGAGCTGTTCCGTCCCGAGGGCGCGTTTAGGTTCATCAAGTACGGCGTCCAGTTTGCACACGAACCATCAGCGATTATCGGACATCAGTAACAGATAGAGCGCCAACGAAACCCTGCGCCTTCCACATCATCAACCCGTATCCATATATGGAATTGGATTGGCGAGGTTGACACTCGACAACTCACAAGCAGCGTTCATGTCCAGTGTGCGTGGGCTGAAGCTCCATTGACGCGACAAGATTTCCTATTCTTATAATAGCGATGATAAACGAGCCAAGCTCACCAAAGACCATTGCCATCTCCGCCTTGACACGGCGACGACACGAGCCACAGCCATGCCACTGACGGTAATTCAACCACTGCCGGCGCCGACACCAACACTAATAGCTTACCCCAAGAACAGGCACATCGGTTCCAGTGGACCGTTCCACCACCACCAACTCCGTCAACTCCATCGTCGCCACCTACTCGGCCTCCACTTCCATCGGGTCTGTGTACGAAGATGACTCGATTGGTCCACTTGAAACCATCATCATCACACGCACGCTAGTCGCCAAGCTCTGCGGATGGGTCGATGACGCCGCGTTTAACGCGACGGTCATCGAAATCACTCAGCGCGCGGACATGGCGATGCATGTGATAACGTCCATCTAACCTGGGTTCATGCCTCTCGCACTTCTTCGTCGCCAGCATACCAGCTCGCAACGCCATGAGCTTTCTCAATGCGGGCACAGGCATTCTCGTACTGGTCTACGGCTTCGCGTCATTGTCCTGGGACATGCTATGCCTCATCGCACGTAGCTTTGAGTTCTGGTTCCTTGTCTTCATCAACACCACTAACAACTTGCTGTGACTCGCCATGTTTCGCGATGGTCGTCACTGGTTGGAGCTTCGTCCGCTCGCTGTGCGCCGACGCTAACATCTACACACAGCGATGGGTCACGCGTCACGCGGCTGTTGGTAATTGCATCACCTGGCCTGCTCCTCGGACTGACCGTCACAGCGCTGCAACTATCACCGGATCTCACATACCCCCACGTACAAGTTTCTCACTCTCCAGATCGATGGCGTGGATCTGTTGGTCAACGGCAACCTCATCATCTCCTACTTTACAGCGATCCGAGTGCTGCGTTCCCAGCACCTCGTGCTGTCCAAGGGCCCGGTCCGACGTATTCTGAGTGATATGTACTTCCCAGTTTGCCAGCGCGTGCCGCAGACACGTCGGCGATTCACCATCACACGCTCCACCCACGCCCTCAGCCTCAGCCAAGTTGGTGTGGTCCAAAACCACCAACAACTGGAGCTGATCCAGCAAAACTGGGGGCACCACATCGAGGCGTCCGACATGCGGGCGCCGACGCTGGCGCGCTGGATCCAGCGCATCATTCGACCAAAGTGGCTCAACCGTGTTGGATGCTGTGGGTACTTTGCGTCGATTGCTGCATTCCTGTGGCGCCTGATCAAGTTGGCTCCAAGCAATGCTGAACACAGTACGCACTCGTACCCACTCGCGTTGCTCGGGTTCACCACATTCATCGTCTTTGTATTCACGCATGCACTACACTACCAACGCATGCTAATATGCAAGCGCATCTGCCTCGAGATCGACGCCTGGTTCGTCGGCTTCCAGGCAACCAACGTCGCGTTCGGCACGTGCGACACCATACGCTGAGACCCACATCGTATCCTACTCATCCTCACAGCGTGAGTGTGGAGTCTGTGGATCATCTTCGTGGACGCACTCCCGCCGATCACGCGGCGCTGACTGGCGTTCCCTCGGCGGCTGGCGCTCGTGGTCACCACCACGACACTGGGTGCCCGTTGCTGCTCGGGTACTGGCTGTACTTCTCACCCGCACGCGTGACGCTGTACAACCGCGTGATTATGCAAGTAGAGTTCCGCGGGCAGTCAATGCGCATGGAAATGCTAGGGTTCTAGGCGAGCAAACTGTTTACGCTGTGGGTGTGGATGGACCGCTTCTTATGGCGCGAGCTACTGCGCCCGGCGGACGCGTTCAAGCTGATCAAGCACCGCGTGTTCTACCGCGTCGGCGTGTGATTCAATGTTGCGCGGTTGCGTGAATCACTTCGGATGATTCGCACAAGCACACGTACTCGTCATCACCACAGAAATGAATCACCAGCCACCAACAACTCGGCGTATTCCTTCTGTAGCTCATCCCGACTCGACTGAATCGATCATTGGTTTATAGAGGTATAATAGACAAGAAGACGTATTATATTGTGTCTCTTGAACCTGCGACACAATAAATATTGCAGGGAATACGCCCTATCCACCTGAGTTCAGCAGTGAGGAGTCGCTGAACTGGTTTGGTTTGTGGATCCGATCCATTGGCGTTGGGTTCAGAGCAATCGATGGGTTGGTGGAACCACAGGAGCTCCATGAGCACCAACTCCTGTGGTCGCCACTCTTTCTTTTTCTCTCGTTTCTCACGGACACGCAGCCATGCTCGTGACTAGAGCGCTTCTGGTAGTCGCATTCGCCACCGCCTCCGTGGTGGATGCCACGGTAGTCAGCTTGTGTCGAGATGCGACGTACGATCTTCCAGCATCTCGTGGCGTGATCTGTTCCGGCGCGGGCGCCACGCCTGCGGGCAAGGCGTGTCCGCTCAAGGGCGATGTCGCCAACGCCGACTGCTACCCGTACCTGCCGTCGTTCAACGGCAAGTCGTGTGTGGTGCAGGAAGACGCCGTGTGCGAGATCGTGAGCGCCGACAACACGTG
>JAADXF010000594.1:0-14854 GCA_023337575.1 Pythium chondricola | reverse complement strand
GTGGGAGCTTGAACTTGTCACGGCGCAGATGACTTGGGTGACGTGCTTTTGCTTCCGCCGGCCGACATCAAGCTTTCTCCGTTGAAGCGACCAGCAAGCGTTCCACAGCTGGACCTGAGCAGTTTGTCTCCTTACGACGAAGCGGTAGGTCTTCGGGCATCCATCCGTCTCCTGTACCTCGATTCTCATGCTGGTGCTGTATCATGCAGGAGGATGAAGAGTATGATGACTGCGACGACAACTTTTGATGACAAAAGCATTAGTTCAATAGGAAAAGCTAGGTATACGGGTCTGTACCTCAACTGCGTTCCACCAGCTTCGACATGAGCTCCCTCAGTAGTTCTTGTTGCTGACGCTGCTGAGTCAGCGCCTCCCGCGTGACTGCCTGCATTTGATCGAGGACGGTGCTCATGCGGTACATCGTGATGAGAAACAGTACGAGACAGACCACATTTGCGATCTGCAGCAGGCTCAGCGAAACTTCTTGCCGCGGCGTCGGCACGAACGCAACACTTGAATATGTTGCTCCTTCGCTTGCAACCACGTCACAAGAGCTTGGGGGTCCTGATACTACTGGTGGTACGAGAACTGTCGATTCCTCGACGACAAGTGTTGGTTTCGATTTCTCCGGTGGAGATGAGTCTGTCGCGATTGATGCGGCTGCCGCAGATGCCTTCGTCGATAGCCCCGCTGCGCGCGAAGCAGCGATCGCCGCTGCAATGAGTGTTCGTGTGGACTCTCGTGCCTCTCCCATCGCGGTGCTCTCAATCTGAAAAGCAAACACATTGGTGAGACAGAGGGACAAGAACTAGAGCAAAGCAAGGCCCCACGCACCTGTTTCTTGAGCCACGTGCTCTTCAGCCAGTGAATGCGGACGCCGACTTGCACTTTGCAGGATCCTGGATTCAATGTGTTGCTAAAGACCCATCGGTTCTCGGCTCGGAAGTAGTCGCAGTATGGAACGTCGCTGACGAGAGTTGTAACGCTGACAACGAGTCGGACGTGTGGGTCCCACTTGAAACGCTGCGTTTGCTCGGTTGGGATACTGCTTGGGCCAACCATGTACTTCTTGTTGTGGGTGTAGGTAACGCGGCGGGCTCCGTCGAATGTATCTGGGCTCGTGACCGCTGCGTACGTCACTGGCGAGTTACTCCACTGCGCGATATCGATAGACGTGTCTCCACCATCCTCAAGCAGTTTTCGGATAAATGCTGAGGACTTGATCCACAACGTTTCATACGCAAACCCGACGCTAACGTATCAAGCATTTCAGTCAGTTTCACACGTCACTCAAGTTCGAAACTCAACCTACCTGAAGGGAACGTCTTCATCGATCACGACTTCGTATTCGTGAAGGAGAGAATCTCGCCCAGGTACGGGATAGACTTCAGTGACCAGCTCCTTCGGAACCAAAATGCTAGGTGAAGAACGTGCCGGTTGCGTCGCGTTGGTGTCAGCTGCGTCAAGGACAGGGGTAACCTGGACTTGGGAGACAGGACTCGGTGCATCTTCCGTGTTGGATACAGGTGGATCCGGTAGCGAAGTGTCGATCATAGGAGGTTGTTTGGCATCAAGGATTGCAACTGCAGTAGCCTTCTTGATGCTTTGTAGCTGGAGGATGCACTGAAGGCACTCATCACTGAAGCGCAGCAGAGTCAGTATCAGTGGGAGGACCAAATTAATATAAAAACCACGATTCCATACCGAAACACAAACGAAGTGAAGAAGGCCTTCTCTCCGTTCGCAGTAATCTGCGCCCAGCCACAGAATGATCATCACATTACGCGCGCAGAAACACTGTACTTGAGATCGCCATACCTCGATTGCGTTTGGGACGATGATCGCGGAGTTTTTCTTCTCCATCATCGTGATGTCGGTGTACGATACAACCTGAGGTAACAGCGTGAGCAGTCGGGCAGCATGTGATACACTCAGACGGCCATCACTTACATAGATCGTGTCTCTCCAACCAGCGAAGCAGAGGTGATCACGTGTGAGATACATCCGCCCGTGGTTGGGAAAGTTGTTTGCATACAGAGCACAGGAGTAGCTCTCAACAACTTGCTCTGGCGCCTCGAGTTTGAATTTCTTCTGGAACTCCGACATTGGCATTGGCTGGTCTCGGTCATCTTCGATGGGAGATACGGATGCCTTCAAGGTCTTGTCCACCTGGCTTGGTGTGCTCGGATGAGAGTTGGTACGCTTCAGGTGGCTCGATGGTGTCTTCCGTTCAGCACCCTTCGAAACCTTTTTGTCATCCACTTCCAGCGGAACTGCTGCCCGATGCCGACGGTGTTCATCCAGCAAATCTCTGAGGGTACTGTCGTTTGTGTGCACAGCAAGAGACTTCGTGTTCTTCTCTCGCTGCTTCCGATTCACACTGATGAAGTCCTTGACGTCTGCAGCTGGATCGATTTTTTCGATTTCCTCGAGGGCCGCATTGACACCAGTGATACCTCCATCAATGGCGTGTTCTAGCGCCTTTGCAAGGGACACCATCGAGCTTTTCTCCACCTGAAGGCGGAACTTCTCGTTCTTCATAAACACTGAGATGAATATGTCCACGTCCTACTCAGGGCATGAATTTGGTTAGAGTCATGCTCTCAGATATCGAAACACAGAAACGTACCTGGATGTAGGAGCTAAAACGCTGGTTCAGAACGGTCAAACTCTCAGTGACTCTCTGCTGAGCATCTCGAAATTCATCCGCCACAACCTTCAGCTTCGCTTCCGTTCGCTTCTCTTTGTCCGTGAACGTACTTGAGAGTTGCTGGACGACAACGAGTGCTTGAGTGACATCAACGTTTCTGAGATCGATCCCACCCATATCTGGAAGTGATGAGAAGAGCTGCGCGAACTCTCTCGCCTTTGATTCGAGCTTGAGCTTCCGCTTCTGGTGCAAATTCACTTCGTGGCACAGGCTCCCATGCGTCTTCGCAAAGTTCTCGTGTGTCACGCTGCGGGATGCCTCGTACTCTTGCTTCATGGTAGTGATATTCAGAATCACTGGCTCAGCAATGAGAGACCTCAACTCAAGATGCACGTCTCCAAAGCGTTGGGTCTGGTCCTTGAATGACTTCCACCCGGACAGCATCGTCTGGCCTTCACCACAAACTTGACTGAGCACCGTGGATAAGTTGAAGATGTCTCCGGCATTCGCGCTGGTCGTATCATGTGCCCGCAATAGTCGTTGGGTTGACGAGACGAAGTGATCCTCCTGGCTCGCGAGGTCGACGAGCGTCGTGTGCATGACCCGGACGACGTGATGCCCGCGTTCAGACATCCCTTGCACTTGACACATTCGCTGATAGAAGGGGTTGTCGTTGGGATCGAGAAGCTCTGTATCGGGGTCAATACCATTGCTGAGCTTCCGAAAGCCCTCTTCGATATCACCTGAGCAGCATTACGCTGTCGTTAACAAAACGCGACATTCGACCATCATTGTGGCACAAGGTTTGACGCACCGAACTCATTGATGTCGTTTGTTTCCTCTCGTAGCTTCTTGATGAGCTCTTGGGCAGTCTCGAGGTTCTTGAGGATCAATTTCTCCAGACGACGGAAAATATCCTTCAGATATTCGATTCGTTGCTCTTCTGTCAGTTGGAAAGCGTGCAAGTTCTCGGTAATCTCCCGCTCGAGCACGAGGCGCTGAGTGTTGACATGTTCCACCGTCTGCGCGTACACCTTTTCGGCTGATAGCAGTTCGTCCAGGCTGCTCTCAAGTTTGCTGCGCTGTCGCTCGACAGACGGCTTGGCGAATGCTGAGGTGGTGTCCCACATCTTCGTGAGTAGCTGACCAACAGAGTCATCCCCGCTCGTGTTCTCAGTGGACATGGCTGGCTGCAGTGAGCTGGAAACAGGGGACCCATCGTCGTTCTGTGTGGCCTGTGGAGTTACTGACGCCTCTGAATCATTTCGACGAAGCGATGATGCAAGCTCGATCGCCTCGGCGCAGCGTCTGTCGTACTTCTCCTCGGCACGGTCAAGGGACAGCTGCATGTTTTGCTGTGCCGTGCGAAACTTGGTGCCCTCTGCAGTCAAATGACCGAATATTAGATCGATTCAACAGCGACACAAGATAATAGCAAGTTTCCCCATCGCACCGGCTATGAGTCGCTGTACTTGGATCTCTTGCTGAGCTGCAAACGCGCGCACGCCTGCCACCATGGTCGACTGCATCTTGGCCGCACTGTCGGTGTGCACTTTGCCTAGACCAGCAAGCGTTTCCTGTACCAAGTGCCAACAATTGGCGAACGCCGGTGCCCAATCGTCTGCCTTGGCATTGCTATCCTCAGGCAACAGAAGAGGTCAGCACGACGTCCGTCATCCAATGCTGCGTCAGGTCAAGCCGCCCACTCACACTGCGATCTTGTTCATGCTGCGCGCGTACGCCGCCTCCATATTTGCACGCTCGTGCACAAACGTAGCGATGGCCTGGCAGCTCTGCACGCCGCTCTTGGCCTTGTCGCACACGGCGCCGAAGGCATCGAAGAGGTCGACCGAGTACCGCAGCGTGTCCACGGCTTCGGGCATGTCCGTGGTCGCCACAGCGGGCGCTGCGTCGCTCGTTTCCCTTGGAGGCTTCATCTCGACTGCCGCTTTCCTTCCCCCCTCCGCTTCCGGAATCGTGCCCCCAAGCGACGGTCAGTTAGACTGCGAATTATAGACCGATCGGGTTCATTCCGGAGTGTCACGAAATCAGTTCACAACGCGACAACCCAAGTGCAACATGAAGGGGAGTTGGGTAGCTGAAACGTATCCGGTCGGTTATTTAACACCGATGGCGGGCGTCAGGCATTCACGATGGTGCCGTCACGACACATTTAGCAGGGTGTCGCACAGGAAGGGAATGTGCTCAGCGCAGCGGTGGCTGTATTCTAGAGGAAGAAGCGTGTTGATCATGGATATCTCGCCGTACCGGTATTTGATGTACGCCTTCATGGGGCTGGTGTCCTGATGCGTCTAGCGTCCATGGCACTAAACTGAGGGTGTGAGAGCACTCGATCATTAGTGTGGACCACCTTATTTGCCTCGAATCGTAATAAAACGGGTCCGCGGTTATATAACCTGTTGGGTTCTCCACCAGTCATTCACCGTTGTTGGTGTGGGCTGTGTCGCGATGCGATTCATGCCTCCTGTTATTGCTGACTTCTGCTGTGCTTTCGACCGCCCAGCTTAAACCGATTCAGTCTCGCCATTCACACCTCCCAGTAACCATGGCCATCGCGGATTTGACCCCTGCCCAGAAGGACGAGCTTGCGACCTCGCTCGCCGTGCTCGCCGTCTTCGATGCCAAGGCCGAGCTCTCGGCCGAGAACATCTCGGCGGCCCTTGAGGCCTCGGGCAACTCGGTTGCCTCGTACCTCCCATCGCTCTTCGCCGACCTGATCGGCCGCGGCCTCAAGGTTGACAAGTTCCTTGCTGGTCCATCGGCTGGTGCGTAGTGCATCGATTGCCTTCGTGCAGAAGGAGACAGACAGAGAGATCGAATGATGCTGACGACCACCCATTGTTATCTTGAATCTAGGTGGTTCGGGCGCTGCTGCCCCAGCTGCTGGTGGCGCTGCCGCCGCTGCTGCCGTTGAGGAGGAGCCTGCTGAGGAGGAGGAAGCCGACATCGGTGGTGCTGGTGCCATGTTCGGTGGCGGCGGCAGCGACTACTAAGCGTCGTTTCCGAGAACCAAATCCCATCGTCGGCGTGACCAGTCGTATACGTAACGCGGCTCCTGCGTGGCGCATTTGATGCGCAGCTGCGCTCTGGGCGAGCTCTAGTGGTCGACGCCGCGCGACGCCACGCCAGTAATGCGAATATGATTGGTTTCACTGGAGGTTCCACACTCGGGCGTCGTGTTTTACAGTGTAGTAGTATTCTCTTCGTTTGCCACCCACTCAACTCTATCTGTGGAGAACGCGCAGGCGCGGGTCGTTGTGGAGGCGCTGGTCCATCTCGGCGTATTTGTGCAGCGCAGTCTCCTCGTGGCTCGCGAGGCGCTGCTCAAGGATCTGGATGCGGAACATAGTCTCGCTGCAGAAGCGCTCGAACTCTTCATCCGTGCCCTGGTCGTGTTCGCGTTGGCTGCGCTGGAACGCCGCCTGGCGCTTGGCCAGCAGCGCGTTCTCCTTGTCCAGTCGCGCCTGGATGATGTTGGCACGCTCCAACAGGCGCTCCTTGAGGTTGCGCAGGCACAGCTCTCGCACCATGTGTGCATCCTCCTTGGACAAATCGCTGCCAGTGTAATGCACACTCTGCAAGAACGGAGAGAGGTAGTCGATCTCCTGCTTGGCCTGGACATCACAGGTTTAGTCAGCAAAATCGTCCTGCATCCACCATCACGTACACTTACATCGCGGGCCTTCTCCTTGGCGTCCTCCTTCTTGCTTGCCGCTACGTCGTCCTCACTTGGATCGAAGAAGCTCGTCTCTAAAGCGATCGCCATCTCTTCGCGCTTGCGCATCTTGAGAATATCCTGTGTCTCGATCTCCGAATGGCGCACTGCTGCATAGCAGTCCTTCTCGAGCTGGATCGATGCGCGTAGCTCATCTTCCAACACCGACAGCTTCGGTTTGCGTGCCGTGGGGTCCGCCATCACTACCTCCACTGGCGTGTTGGGTGCCTTGAAGTAGGTGCGAGAGCCCGCGGTGATCTTGCCCGTCGCGTAGTGGTAGTTGACTCCGATGTTGCCCTCGTGGACATGGTACGTTCGCTTGCGGATGTCTTCGTCGGCATCTCGAGTCGCGGCATTGCGGGAAAACTTTTCACTCATCTTCTTGATCGTGAGTTCGCCGGTGGGGCCACCAGGGAGCACGTACGGGTTCTTGGAGTCCACTTCGTCTTTGTCGGTCGTGAGTGTCACCGAGCGAAAGATCAGGCAGTCGTCGCGGCCTTCGTACGTCTCGGAGGTTCGCTTTTGAATGAGCTCTTCGCGCTTCACCAGCCCGTCCATGCGAGCGCTTGTATAGAAGTGGAAGTCGCGGCGGAACCCGATCCACTCGATCCTCGCCTTCAATGCCTCGGGTGATCGCCCTGGCGCAAAGTACTCTTCGAACTTGCCTTCCATCGGGAAGCGCCGTCTCGATTCGAGTTTGTCCTTGCGGTTCTTGAAGTACTCGCGGATCTCGGTCGGGATCGTGCAGTTCACATCACGGAAGCGCGTAATGCGCAGGACGAGTCCCTGGTCGTGCGAGCTGTCGGCAAACTCTTCCACTTTTGCACGTCCGTACAGAGTCACTCGCTGCGAGTCAACCACAAACTTCTTCTTGTAGGTCTGTCTGTCTACCGAGAGCTTGGTGACCCAGAACGGAGGGATGTCGAGGATGAGATCATCGTCCCCGTCGTCGCCTTGGTTGTCAGGTTCACTGCCAGTGTTCAGCGGCTTGAGGTCGTCTCCAAGATCCATAGAGCTCTTTGCGTCTTCGGCCGCTTCCTTGGTAGACTTCTTCTCAGCAGCAGACAAGAACACGTACTCCCAGTCGGTCGGGTTGGACAGATCGAACAGCGTCGTCGAGATCGGCTGCTTGTCCTGCTGCATGTTAACCCAGTAGTTCTCGTGGTTCCACACGCTCTCGATGCCAAGGTATGGCGAGTCTCGCAGTGAGTACGTGCGGCCGGTGGTCGGCTCAATGAAGAAGTGGTCGGTCACATCTCGCTTACCAGCTCGGACAAGAACCCATGCGTGGACTCGCCGTCCTTCGTACGGATCGTCTTCGTCGTCTTCATCATCGTACAAAGAGTCGAGGAACAACTTCTCTTTGGCCTTCTCAGCATCTTTCGCATCTCTCTCCTTTTGCTGCGCAAGATACTTGCTTGCGAAACTCGAGCGACTCTCGAGCTTGATGTCTGCAGCCACCTTTGCCAGGCTCTCTGATCCATTGGCCGTTGAGGCACTGTGCAGCCGATGTGCTTGGCTCTCGTCACGTTCGCGGTTCTGTCGCATCTCCTCTTCCAATGGTAGCACGGGTAGCGGCGTTCGGCTTTGATCGAGCAGACAAACCCATCGTGGTGCCCGTCCATTGACGACGTACGCATCATAGCCAGCTCCGATCAAGAATGACGTAAGCACCACCGACACGTCGTAGCAATCGCCTCGGCGCCAACGCAACGTGAAGTTTGGCGATGGCAGACACTTAGGTGGGCGGAGCGGATCTGCCAGCGGCTCGTACTCAATGCCACCAGCGAGGAAGAGTGCAAGCCGTTGCGCATCGTACAGGTCTCGATAAGGTAGAAGTGTCGGGCGGATCGTCGTGCACACAAACTTGGCGAGACCTTTTTCATTCGGAGGAAAGAGGTACAGTGGCCGCCGCTTGGTGAACATGGCTTCAAACTGCTTCTGGAAACCGGCGACGTACTCGAGGCACAGCAGCTCTTTGTTGCTGTTGCTGTAGTACGTCGGTGGAGTTGTTGTGTCTGTGTGCGCGAGATCGTCTTCGAGCCGTCGCATCTTGGTGCTCACGACACCAGCCATCGTGAACTGGAGCGAGGCAGTCGCGCGCTCTTCTTCCGTCGTGTGGAAGATGTCTTGCCTGGCATCAAAGCCCACGCGCTGATTGTCGCCTGCCGGCGAGTTCTTGGCATCGGCGCGCATGTCTACGACCACCATATTGGCCTCGTTAGAGTTCGAGTGTGTCTGGAGAGTTTGTGAAGGCACCTACTAGTATAGGTGACTGGTCGCGAAGAGGCGCGGTCGAGTGGTGAGTGCCACAAGCCCTGATCAACTTCGCACACTGCACACAATGGAGAGCGGTTCAGAACGTTACTCAAGCAGAGCCGCGGACGCGATGGTTGCGACGTACGGTATATGCACTCGATTGAGTCGAGTGCTTCGTCGTGCATTCCGCATGGTCCATGGCAACTTCAACTTGTTGGGCGAAGCCATAGTGGGGCTTCGCCCAACAAGTTGAAGTTGCCCTCGCAAAGTTACCTGCTTAGAACGACATGTGAAAGTCGTACTTACTCGAGATATATTTTGATTATGTAAATCGTCACTGAAGCAAGTGTCGATAGTCGTATATGGCGATGAAACGAGGTGATTCTGAGAGCTTTTGTAATTTGTTTTCTCACAATAGATTTTGTCAAGAAACGACTGGTCAGCTGTTCAACTAAGTACGAAATTGTGGTCATTTTTGGCATTACAGTAGTTGAAGTCGGTCGCATGAAGGCTCGCGAAATGATGATGTTCGAAAAGGCTTTTCCTCACGGTGCTCATTATGTGAGGATGAGGGAGCAAGCAATCGCAAGTATACCAACAAGCATGAACAACGTTGTCAACGAGCACGAAGTTTTAGTGTTTGTGGACATCGAGCAAATGGAGATCATGCTTCGGCAACAAGGAGCGAAATGTAAGTTGTTGAGCTTACCGTATACGAGGGTTTCATATCTCTACGATCTCAATGCAATGGGTCTGGATCATCTTTGATGACCATCGTTATCGTAGTGACGATCGTCATCGGTAGTACAGTGATGATACTTCATTGGTCCGTACCCGACGCCATGAATCGCGAAGTTCGAACTCAGCGGCCTCGACTCTCCAGTCGTGCTAGCGTGCACTGCCACTAACTACGCAGCGTAGTTTCTGCACTGCATCGTCGAGATACAGGCAGTCCTGGCCGTACAGTTTCATGGCGTGGAAGCCGAGAAACTTGGGCAGAAGCGTGCGCGGGTTCCACTTGAGGTACCGCACTTGAGACGGCAGCAACCGCAGCAGCACATTCGTCTCCGCCGCCGTCGTGCTCTTGGCAAGGTACTTGCGGTCATGGTGAAGACGAACGCCCCGCACTTAGATTCTACTAAGTTAGAAGGCAAGTCTGTCTGTTTTTTTGGTTCAAATCAGAGGGTGGCTCCACAGTGTCTAACATGACTCCGGGACTAGAGCCACCTTCAGTGCGACCAACGCACAGTGTGTACAGCTCATCCGGCGGTGCCATTCGATAGAGTTGGGCTCTACACAGACACGAAAGAGGAAATGGAGACGGCAGTGGGGATCGCGCGCATCCGCAGCATTTCGAAGAAGCGCCTACTTCTGCTCGTGCTTGTAGTTCTCGGCATGGTGGCGAGTGCAGAAGTGAAGGCGACAGTGGAAGGCAGCACCAGTAGTACCTTTGGTGATTGAGCGAGTGAGTTGGTGGAAAGCTCAGGAAGTGGTGAGAGCTCGGCTGGTGGCGGTAGTAGAGGTATGGAGGAGTTGTCACTACGAGTCAGAGCAAGGGCGTGGAGGAAGGCAGCGGACGCGATGCTGGAGGTCACGCTGATACCACTGCCTGACCTGACGCAGCAATTTCTGGAGCAAAACCCTCAGAGTGTAGCGACACTTATCCACGCCTCAAAACGAAAGGACAAGAAGACGAAGGAGCAGGAGGTGCCTGCGGCGGCTGGTGGCACGTTTGCAAAGCTCGCGTTAATAACCGACTCCGTGAAAGACGAGGTTGGGCTCGTCAAGGTGGCCGGAGAGAAGCAGAAACAGGAAAAGAAGTAAGCTCTAGTGAGGTGCTGTTAGCAACTTGCTCTAGCCTTCCTCTGTTGTCCACGGCGTGCCAGTGAAACTGAACGGCTCCATGGTCAGCTCATTTCGTTCAGCTTCCCCAGCTTCGCTCACCCTGCTTTGTGGCGTGGTGATTGCATCGTCCATTGCTGCGATAAGCTGTTCGAGCAGGTCCTGTGCTCGCTCGAGGTTCTCTCGACCGGCACGGTGGACGAACAGTTCATACAAATCGTTCCTCCACTGCAGCAGACGCTCAGCAGAGGCATATCGCTCGTTGCCTTCGTCACTAGTCGTGAGCATAGCATACAGTCGCTCGACCACTTGCTCGAATCGCTGCTCCTGAGTTCGCCACTGGAGCGCGAGCTGGACCCAGCGCTTCTCCTCTCGATCGTGGCGATGGTTGGCCACCGTCATCGCCTTCAGCTTGGTCGGCGAGCTCTCCGTGTGCCGCTGGAGCGGCCGGTAGCTTGTCACACTGAGCAGCTTGTTGCGTAGTAACACCAGGACCACCGACACAAACACACGCAACGGCATGAGTCGCTGTAGATAGCGCTGTTTCAATGTGTTGTGGAACACGTTGCGCAGCTCTCTCTCACCAGCACCAAGCGAATATGGCAGCAGTGTGGCCACGAACCACGCCTCCTCCAGCAATGGCGTCGCCGCGGTTGCTGGCACGATGGCTGAGGAATCCAATGCTTGCTGCTGCCGCTGCGTGCGATGTGCCTCGTGGAAGAGTTCCTGCGTCCACCTGATGAACGCGTGGAAGTGGCGCATGACCTTGCGGTATCGCCGTAGCAGATCCACTAGCTCACTGAAGGCTACACTGTTGGCTGCTGCAGACCCACGCGCCACCACCGGGCTGCGCGGCGCGCTGGCATTGTATACTGTGGCGTGGAATTGGCTGGCATTCGAGGCACGTAGGAAGGTCGCCACGGTATCGCCACTCTCCGCCGGTCGACAAGTCGCTAGCTGTCGAAGGATGGCTTCAATCTGTGAAAGACCATTCGACGGTAGGTGCTTGACGTAGATCTCGTCGCTCGGCTCGATGACAAAGGCGTCTGCCTGGATCATGGATGCCTCAACTCCTGCAGCCTCGAACAGTGTGCGGGCAACTGCCACGCCGTGTTCAACAGTAACGACCTCTTGCAGATTTTCGTGGTGGAACGCCGGCTGCCGAGACGTGTTAGCACGCTGGGCCAGAAGGCGACATAGACAGAAGAACACGAGCTCCTCGTGTGATCGCTCGTGCATGTAGAAGTCGTGGAAGCGCTGCACATCAGTGTCCAGCCCCATGAACATGCGCGTATCTTGCAGCGTGCGTTCGACCGCGGCGTCCACTAGGTGCTTGAGTCCCAGTTGGCAGTGGTAGTGGTCACGCACAAGTTCAGCGATCGCCACGCGACCGATAAACGCACTGATAGGCTCGTACTCGGAGGCGGGGCTACGTCGCAGGATATGATTGGCGTCGGTGAAGGAGAGCGCGAGGCTAGCATGGATCTTGACCAGCTGGTCAAGCCGTTGCCGTGGGAGCTCGCTCAGGCGGCCTACGATCGTGTCGTACACGTCAGTGATGAGCTGCTTGAGCTGAGTGTATCGCTTCTGCTGCTCCCGTGAACCGAGGAGCTCTTGAGTGAGCAGCCTTTGCGCGCTTGCTTCATCCTCAAATTCGTCGACCGACGGGAAAACAAACACTGAGGCTTGCCACAACACATCGTCCAAATGAGTCTCTTCGAAGTCGTCGTCCTCACTGAACATCGCCTCAGGTCGCTGAACCAAGCTGGTTCGGTTCTCGTGTTGAGTTGATGGCCGTGACGGCGTGTCGTCGACGAACAGGAACGACGCTGCGGGTGGTAACAAATCTCTTCCACTGTCTCCAGCAGCGCCAGCCGCGTCCACATCTTGCGCGGCGCCGAGTGAGGACGTGGACGTGGCTTTGGTGAGTGCGCTGGCCTCACTATCATCCAGTTCCATCTCGAGCGCGTCGTGCTTGAGCTCACTAATGACCGACCGGAACGACTGCACCAGGTCTTCAGCACGACGAATGGTGTCGCCCAACAGCACACGGTCTTCTTCAGGCAACGGATGGTGGTCTGGGGTTACACCCGAGGCATTGGTGTCTTGGATCGGTGACTCTGTGACGGCTGACTCTGACTCTCGTACTGGTGATCCAGTTGAGATGGTGTCACTACCCACAACAGTTGTCGCCGTGGTGATTGGCTCAGTAGGCTTCAGCAACTGCCGCTTGGCTTGGAGCCGCCGAGAGTGGAGGAACGAGAACGCGGTTGCCAGTTCGCTCATGCGGTTGACCAGGTGCGTGAATCGATCAACCGACATGGCCTCCCCTGCCGCCTCCAGCGTTGACGATGAATCGGCACCAGTACCAGTGATAGAAGCCGAAACCACAGGTGTGTTTGACTCGGACAGCTCACATTGTGCCTGCAGCATCGATCGCTGCGCAGCAGCGACACTCTCTCGGCGGTGCTTGACCTCACGTCGCTTGTTGAGTATGTACGCCCGGACATTGGCTTGGAGCAACTCCACCGCTGCGGCCTGTTGCCGACGACGTCCAATCAGCGTCGCCACAGCACGACGATGAAGCGCCTGCTGTCGCTCGCGGTACCCGCGGTATGACCGCTGGATGTCTAGCGCCGCGCTGTGCTTCCCTTGACGCTGCAAGTGGCGATTCGCCTCCTTCCGACTCTGGTACTTGAGATAGGCTTGCTGCACACGTGCGGCGGCCAGGTTCTCCTCGACAACGGAGGCTCGCTTCCCTTTGCGGCCTCTGTATTCACTGCCACAGTCGTCGTCATCGTCGTCGTCTTCATCGTCGTCTTGGCCATCAGTGGGCAACAGTCCTCGCATGCGAAGACGACGTCGTCGCTGCATGCGTCGCCAGGCCACAAGCTTCTCGTGTTCCGTGACTTCGTCATCATCGGTGTTGCTGTCGTTGTCGTCGTCGCTGTCGCTTGCTGGATCGTTGTATCTATCGTTCTTTCTTCCACGTTCTCTCCGAGACTGCCCACCACAAGAACAGGAACTGTGCTGGTGTGACCCAGAGCTGTGCTGCTCTCCACTGCGTTGCTGTTGCTGTTGCTCGACTTGCTGGAACCGTTGTTGAAGCTCTTTACGCTCGGCTTCTACCGCAGCCGTCGCAGCAGCCGCGTGTTCCATGGCTCGCTGTCGCTCAATATCAGCAGCCTTGGCCAGCGTGAGTAGCCTCGAGATCGCAGCGTCGTACACTTGCTGCATCTCCTGCAGGAGCTCGCTCTGCTCTCGGCAGATGCACTGGATCTGGCGCATCAACTCGTGGAAGCACAGCGCGTGTAGTGCCCATTCTTTCTCAGTGTATGCGACCGCGTTGGCCCACAACGAGAGGTTATCACCTGCCGTCTCCTCGACCAGCCGCCGCCGCATCGCGGCCAGTGCTTGCTGCAGGTAGAGCACTTGCTGCCGTGTCTGTGGTGTCAACGCTGGGAACACAACGGTCTCCCATAGCCCGGAGCTTAGCTGGAAGGTGGCCTGGTAGTGGGATGGTGGGTACTCCAAAACGGCACTGGTCTCCAGCACAAAGAACTCACGAGGAATACGACTGAGTGTCTCGATGGTGGTGGCTGTCGCATGGGTCTGAGGCACGGCGTGAGCTGAGTTCATGGCAGGAGACGGGGCCTTGAACAGCGTGGCGCGGCGTGGCGACGCGGTTGCCACGGAGGGCTTGGCCAGGGACATGCGACGAGGGGCCGACGGTCGTCGGTACTGATTCGATGGTGGTGGTGCATGCTGCCGATGATACTGATTGCGCAGTGCCTCGCGCGGCGGTCCGACTGCAGGAGGGTCGCGAGTATCGCTCTGCTGCTGCAGAAGCGGGAGCATAGCTCGTAATGCACGGAGAGGCAATGCCCCGACAGTTGGAAGTGATATTTTTGGCTCCAGGCAGTTGCTGCGATATGCTAGAGCTGAGGTTCACTTGGACTGTGAAATACTTCTATAGAGGAAGCTTGCTAAAGACGCCATAACTGGCTCGCCATTGACGGTCGAATTAGCATCATAGACTTCGGCGGATTTCACCGAGACGCTAAGTAAAGTGCTGGTCCCTCGACACCAGGTATGAGTAAAAACAGCGTCGTCAAAGAATCAATTCGACATGTCAATCGACGGTTCAAAAAGACTTTGTATTCACTACAAGTTTCCATGGACGCTCACTCAATACTACTCAAGACTTCGAAGTAGCCACTCCTACTTCCTACTTCCTACTTGTTGCGATGGTGCTGATGGGGTCTTGGTCTTGGTGTTGGCCATGGCTTGCGAAGAAGTGATCTGGTGCTGATCGTGGACGATTTGCCTGGTACGGCAGTCGCATGGACAGCCGAGTGTGGCTGTCT
>JAADXF010000593.1:0-14903 GCA_023337575.1 Pythium chondricola | reverse complement strand
GAAAGACAGAAAGAAATCCCCCGAAACATCGACTGCCAGCGGAAGCATCGATGCGAGAGCCATCGCTATCAGCCTCCTGTTGCAGTGGCTGCGCATCGTGACACACATGATGCGTTAGGAGTACGTGTATGTGGATGGAGATCCTTGAATCTTGAAAGGTCAACTGAGATTTGAGACCATCCCAACGAGGCTCAAGGTCTGTGCGGTTCCAAGTCGACGCGGGCAACCCAGGCGACCGAGGGCTCCGGTCTCGTCTTTGTGTCCGTGCGTGTCCTGACGACCATGGATGTGGGGTACTGGATACGTGGGGTTATGTCTTTGTGTCCGGACTCGTGCTTTAGTTGCGCTCCCAATAGATACGATACCGGTCATCGTATCAAGGTGTCGACAGGTCACACTGATTAGATGCGCGACGACTGAAGCAACTGAACCACCAGCATCGAAGAATCAGGATGACGATGACCACGATCGTGGTGGTCGAGCTTGAGTCGTGGTCATCAGTGGTGGCAGCAGGCCGCCACTAATAAGGGAAAGCGCCAGAGCCGTGAGATGAGGAGAGTGTGTGTCTGTGTGCATTGTGGCATCTTTGTGAATGATGAGACTCATGCTGTTCCAAGTCGTGGCGCAGGTCCGTACAGTAGGCATTCTGTGCAGTGCAGTGCAGTCTCTTTTCCGGACAGCGTTTCCTACTCGACAGGGTCACCGTGCTCGACAAAGTGTAACTATTCCACTGACGACCACAGCCACACTGACCATGGACACGGACACTGACGTACTACTGTACCTACACTAGCTCGTATGAAGTATGAATTTTGCATGGTTGGCGGTCGGTCTCACGGCCTTCACTACAGCTCCTCTTTCAGAATTGCTCGAAGTCGGTACGCGAGCTGCGACGCACTGGGTCGCTTCTCTGGTGCCAGCACCAGACATTCCACCGCTAATGCGCGTATCGGCTCCGGGCACTCGTCCGTGAAGGCTGGCAGCACCTCCCCACTTGTTATACCGAGTAGCACTTCCAATTGGTCCATCGCTTCCCCGTCCGTTCGCTTCATTCCCTCGAACGGCGGCGTACACGTATCCAATTCCGACAGCAGCAGACCGAACGCGAACACGTCGCTTCGATCCGTCTCGCGCTCGCCCATGATCAGTTCCGGTACGAACGGGTTCGTTTGTGCCGTGCTGGCGTGAACCAAGCTGAGCTTGGCACGCAGCATCGAGTCCAATACCACACGGCTGGCGGAAACGTCTCTCATCATGATCATCGGTCGAAGCTGGTGGAGATACTCGAGGCCATCCGCGACGTCGATGGCGATCGCACACTTGGTCTCCGCCCACGTCAATGCCGTACCATCGGCCGACGCCAGCAGTGCACGGAGGTCGCCCTTGGGAAGGTACTCCATGATGACGTGAATATCCAACGCGTTTTGCCAGGCGACGCCGATCACGTCGACAATGCGTGGATGGCGTAGACCAACGAACGCCTTGACTTGAGTAGCAAGTCGAAGGGCAGCCTGCATGTTTCGCGACTCTCCCCACAGCTGCTTGACCACAACCTCTCTGTCTTCAAGCGATCCAATCCACACCTGTGCATCTGAGCTCTGGGCGATGAGCTTGTGTCTGCTGATGTGCTTCGTGGCGATGCGGCTGCTGGTCAAGACGGGGTCGGTCCACACACTGGATGAACCGTATGTGTCTCGACTCGCAAGAAATCCACCGATACCGGAGGTCAGTGAATCTTCAGCGCTGATATAACTTGACCGCTGCGGGCTGTAAACCTTCGGGCTGTACCCCTCGGGTTCATCACCATCTTCCAAGGACTTGTGTCTCATGCGTTGGCGCGAGCAACACCACCATAGCAGCAGCGCGAGCACGACCACCACTGCGACGATGACAATGATCAAGATCGTCGTCGAAGACGATGAAACGCCACTCTCATCGTCCGCAGCATGCGCGACCGCCGCCAGCGCGCTCAGCGCGAGCACCAGTGTCACCTCCATTTGTCGTCGTGGTCGCTTTTGATCGTTTGGCTCATTCCAGACAACCAATCCGTGATTGGTCAAAACTACTTGCGCATCGTTCATCTATTATAGCCAATCATTTCGCATATGCTATGATTGCGAATCATTCGATCTGTAAATGTGTTCTTAACCGTTCGTGTTCGTTGCAAGCGACGAGTCCCCCGCGCTTCACCTCTTCGACGTCACCATTAGCTCCTTTGACCCACGATGACCAAGGAGACCACGCCGTTGCTCAGCAAGACGGCCGAGGAAGGCAGTAATGGCGACCACGACCATGGCCATGGCAGCGCGCGCCCACCCCGCAAGCAAGCCATGTTCTCTCGCTGGCGTGAGAGCGACGAAGGCACGAGCGGCTACGCGACGCGCCACAAGAAGCGCGGCCGCCGCGAGCTGCTCTGCCTCCAGTTCAGCCTCATCCTGCTGCTTGTGCTGGACCTCGCGAGCCTCGTCGCCGTCGTGCTGCTCAGCCTCGGGCTGCAGGAGACGTTCCAGCTCGAGTGGCTCTGGGCGATCGAGACGGTCGCATGGCGGTACTGGGGCCTGCCCGTCGCCGCGACGCTGGTCAAGATCCTGCTCTTTGGCGTGTGCACCGTGCGCCCCGACGTGCGCGCGCTCACGTGGCTGAGCTACGCGTTCTCATTCGGGTTCCTCGTAGTGCTGGCGATCGACTCGTTCACGCTGGACGCGTTCACCGCGCTGGAAGAAACCACGTACCGCCTCGTGGACGCCAACATCGCCAACTCGCTGCCGCTCATCTTTACGGTACTGGAAATGGTCAACCTGCACTACCTCCACGACTCACTCTCGACGCCCGTGGCTCGCGCTGCGAACCTGGACGTGCCGCCGCTGCCACCCAAGCCAGAGGGCATCTCGTTCGTCAAGCTCATGTACATTTTGAAGCCATACTTTTGGCCACATGGGTTTGGCAACAAGGTGCGGGCCTCGTCGACCTACGTCTTGCTTGCCGTGTCCAAGCTCGCGAACCTCGTGTCGCCGCTGTTCATGGCGCGCGCCACGAACGCACTGCTGGCCAAGGACGTCGCCCAGGCGCTGACCGAGATCACCATCTACTGCCTGCTCGTGCTCGTGTCCAAGCTCTTCAAGGAGCTTCAGTCGGTCGTGTACCTCCAGGTCAAGCAGACGGCGTACATTGAACTGGCCACGGCCACGTACGAGCATGTGCACTCGCTCTCGTACGACTGGCACGTGCAGAAGAAGCTGGGCGACGTGCTGCGCTCGATGGATCGTGGCGTCGAGTCGGCCAACTCGGTCGTGTCGTACGTGTTCCTGTACCTCCTCCCGACGCTCACCGAGTCGGTCGTGGTGATCATCATCTTCGCGGTCCACTTCCAGTTGGCCGCGCTCTCGTTCGTGGCGTTCAGCAGCCTCGTGCTCTACGCCGTGATGACCATCAAAGTCACGCTGTGGCGCAAGAAGTACCGCGAGGCCTCGACCAAGCACGACAATGAATACCACGACAAGGCCACCGACGCGCTGATCAACTACGAGACGGTCAAGTACTTTTCCAACGAAAAGTACGAGGTCGACACGTACACCAAAGTGATCGAAAAGTACCAGAAGAACTCGATCTCGGTACAGGCCTCGCTCAGCGTGCTCAACTCGGCACAGTCGTTGGTGATCCAGCTCACGACGCTCGCGGCGCTCGGCCTCGCAGCGCCCCACGTGGTCGTGGACGAAGCCAAGGGCCGCCACATTGACATTGGCGACTTTATCGCGATCTCGGTGTACCTGGCGAACCTCTTCCAGCCGCTGTTCTTCCTCGGGTCGATCTACAACATGGTCATCAACTCGTTCATTGATATGCGCAAGCTGAGTGAGCTGCTGTCGGTCGAGCCGGACATTGTGGACCTGCCTGGCGCCAACGACCTTACCATGTGCGCGTACGACCACAAGACGGGCATCGACGTGCGGTTCAAGAACGTGTCGTTCCACTACCCGTCGCAGGCCGTGACCAGCGGTGTGAAAGACATGTCGTTTACCATCGACAAGGGCACCTCCACGGCGCTCGTGGGGGAGACTGGCGCGGGCAAGACCACGATCTCGCGCCTGCTTTTCCGTTTCTACGAGTGCGACGACGGCAAGATCCTGGTCAACCACCAAGACATTCGCCAGGTAACCCAGCACTCGCTGCGCAAAGCGATCGGCATCGTGCCCCAGGACACGGTGCTCTTCAACGACTCGATCTTGAACAATATCAAGTACGGCAACCTGGACGCGACGTTTGACCAGGTGGTCGAGGCCGCCAAGAACGCGCGCATCTACGACTTTATCCTGCGGCTGCCGGACCAGTGGAACACGAACGTGGGCGAGCGTGGGCTCAAGTTGTCGGGCGGGGAGAAGCAGCGCGTGGCCATTGCGCGCACGCTGCTCAAGGACCCGCCGTTTGTGATTCTGGACGAGGCCACCTCGGCGCTCGATACGGTCACGGAGCGGGAGATCCAGGCCGCACTCACGCGGCTCCAGAAGAACCGCACGATGCTGATCATCGCACACCGCCTCTCGACGGTGAGTCTTGTATAGATATATGAGTGGCTCTGGCCAGTGACCTGTAGGACTGACTGGCTTTGTATACTGTGTAGATCCGCAATGTCGAGCAGATCCTGGTGCTCAAGGACGGCAACGTGGCCGAGCGCGGCACGCACGACGAGCTGGTGGCGGGTGGCGGTATCTACTGCCGCATGTGGAACACGCAGCTCAAGAGCAACGAAGAGTTTGCTGTCGAGGCCGAAGGCAGCAAGGCCAGTGCGTAGGCTGGAAGGCAGGACACGCAGGGTCCATGTACAGGTATAGCCTAGTACTGTCGTGTGGATCTCTATTGTGATTTTCTTCAAGTGTCGATGATCAATCGAGATCCGCCACAATACCGTGGCTCTCGTTGATGTCTGCTGTGAATGCGGCGAGGTCCTGAAGGATATCATGGTCGCTGTCGTCTCTGTGGACACTAGGCAGGACTCCATCGCTCGCAACGAACTGCGTGACGGCGTCTGCGTCCTGGAGCATGAGGTTCTCTGACGCATCACTTGCTGAGCTGAAACTTCGGCTGAGCAGGTCGTCTTCCGCATTCTCCACGATGTTTTCCATCGAGTGGACACTGGCGATGCAGGCCGATTCTTGTGTCGATGCATCTGCTTCAGGAGCCGAATCTTCACTCGAGGAGTGAGTTGATACTGTGACCAGTGCTTGGCTTGTAGTAGGGTCAGTGACCAGCTCCTGCTTGAGTTGTTGTTCGCTCCCAGCGTCCACCTCAACCGTGGAGTCATCGGTCGAGCAGGTATCGTCTTGTCTTTTGTGTGGCGATGTTTCAATGCGATCTGCGGCATCCACCGACCTAGACTCAGACTCGTTGCTGTCATCACTCGGCTGGATAGTGTCGGTGCTCGTGGGCTCAACCTCCACGTGATCCTTCCCATGCAAAGACGGCATCCTTTCGATAAGCGGCTGAGTCTCCACACCGACATCAACCGGCAGACTGTCTTCATGATCGAAGCTCTCACTCGAGGATGAGGCTTCAGGTCTTCTTTTCTCTTCGGTGGCGGACTCGACAGTGTTGCAATTGGCTGTCTCGTTCTCGTTGTTCGGCTCATCTAGAGTGGTTACTTCAGCGGTAGCAGACGTTGCATCGTTCTGTGGCTCTGCAGGCTCTTCGTCAGCCGAGTGAAGGTGTTGCTGATCTACTGTCTCGATACGCGGCTGAGTCGCCTCATCACACGCATACTCAGCCGTGACACTGTCTGCGACAGCACACTTGTCAGAATCGGCACCGCCGCTCGTCGTCTCGGCTGCAATCGCGTCTTGGAAGGCATCCCCTACCTCCTCTCTGTGGTCAACCACGTCGATCACAGTCGCAGTTGCCGTTGACTCGGCCAGTAGCCTGCCGAGAGGATCAGTTGTGACTTCACCGGCCGTGTCGCCCTCTTCATTTCTTGGTGGTTGTACTGAGTCGACGCATGCAGGTGGATGGAGTTGATCGCCTTCGTTCCCATTCACGTCACTCAGCACGTGGCCATCCTCTTTAGATGCTGCGTCTGATTGAACTGGCGATGGGTCTTCCGACTGGACACTGGATCGAATTTCTTGCTCGATAGAACATGCGACGTCTTCCCCATCCACTTGCTTTCCTACCGTTGCATCGTCGACATGTCCGCTACACTGACTCTCGCCAACTCCATCGTCGTCCACGACTTCAGATAGCACGCTCTTGACCACCGACCCCAGTTCATCATCGACGCAGCTCTCGGTGTGCTTGCCGTGATCACTCGTTTGATCCACAAGCATCGCCCCGACCTCTGGTTCCTCTAGAGGAGGCCCACTTGTGTCCGCCATGTCAATCCACTGCGTCTCCATGCTTGATACTGGTGATGCTTCAGCCTCTACTGTGTGCTCCTCGCTTCCACACGCCGCACTCGACGTCAGAGTCACCTCGCCGTCATCGTCATCACCAGCATCGTCGCATGTATCAGTGACTAGCACACTGTCATTGCATCCACCTTCCACGTCGACGAGGCTCGGAAGTTCGTTGTTGGTCACGTCGACATGATCGTTGCCGCAGTCTTCTACAGCAAACGGGCAAGCATCCTGCCTTACGGCGTCAACAGGATCTTCGACCATCTCGTTGTACTCCGGGCTGTGAACCGCAGCAAAGGCAGGCGACTCGATCTGATCTGCAGCATCAACTGTCGCGGCGTCCACCAACGCCGCCACCACTTCTCTCACGTGATCCAGGACTTCTTCCGTCTTTGGTACTGCGCAATCGATGGCGGCGTTCGCCTCACCACTTTCTACTGGAAGACTCGTATCCCCCATCGCTGCATCCATCAGCAACAGGGACTCGAATGCATCGCTCCTGGCCTCCTCCTCCTCGACTTCCACACTTGATTGCTGCCACTTCAACCGAAGTCGGACGCCTCTCCACATCGCCTGAATGCAGACGGCCGCCTCCAACTGAGTCACGTACTCCCATCGCCGTGCATTCGCCACTCGCCACCAACGCTGTACACTGACGACACTCTTGTGCTGCCGTCGCCACTGCCACCGACAGATCCACCCTCGCAATACGTGACGTAGTGTAGCCACCGCCACGCGAAGCTCGACTGCTCTTCGCCGTGCGAGTTGTCCACGCAGCACGCACTGCAGCCTCTCGACTGCATCCATGGCCTTGCACCGTTGTTTGGTAGCTAGCATCCGACGTGCATACTTTTGGATTACAACCGCCGACACGTGGCTTGTTTCTTTGAGAAGCCACCGCTCTTTGCGCCGCAGGTGCCACCGCACGAATCGATGCAGTGCTGAAGCGGCCGCGACACGACGTCGACGCTCATGCTCAGCTGTTTGCAGTGCACGAAGACGACGATGAGCCATGTAGCAGCGGTAGGCACACTGGATACGCTGGGCGGCGTGGGCGCGAGTGAGCTTGAGTGCATGGTACCGCTTCTGCTCGAGGCGTGCACGCACTTTACTCTGGAGTACGATGGACGCTGTGTGGTGCTTGGCTCGTGTCACTGCACGTTGCTGCAGAGCGAGTTCGTGCTGCTTGATTGCCTGTTGCAAGTACTCCGTGGTGGTCTTGGCTTCCAGCGCGCTGCGTTCCTGCTGGAGCTGGAGCTGCCTATGCGACTGGCGTAGTGCTCGCAGCTCGTCTTGCAGCACAGACGTCCTCTGTTGCTCGATACTGAGTCGCGACACTAGAGAGGAGAGCTGTGCACGCAGATGAGCGACCTCCTCTTCCGTGTTGTCTTCCGATGCTGTAGAGGGTGACAAGGATGGCAGAGTCGAAGGAGCACGACTGCGTACCATGCGTTGCGGGTCCTCACGTCGCTTCCGTCGCTTCTCATTCGTCACATTCTCCGTGGTTGACAACGGAGCCACCGGCTCTTCTACTCGCGTTTCGACCTGTTTGGGTTCAACAGAGGAGGCTGGCTCTAATGCAAGAAGGTGGCATTGCATGAAGCCCACAAACTCGAGCCACTCGATTGACTGTGTGCAAACAAGTCTTTTTGTCAGGTCTCAAACAGACACATTCAACGTGAGCACGTCGTGACCCACCTGATCGCCGTTCCGATCCATCTTATCAAACAGTGAGGCGACAACGGACCTGGAGACGGCCATACTGTCGTGTTCCTGGTCTAGTCTCTGCCCATGGAGCAGCACACGAAGCAGTGACTGGCCATCGGTCGTAGCCTTGAAGACTACGCCAAGGATCAGTCAGTAGTGAGTCTACGTCTATCATAACCCGAGCGATCCTACCGTCCGCGTGCTTGAGAAAGAGTGCTGTGAACTCGGTCACGTCGATGCGATCGTTCTTGTCCACGTCCAGGGTGTAGAAGAGCTTCTTCCAGAGGGCGAGCACGGCTCCACTTGCTTGTTGCCATTCGTGATGGCTCGCAAACACTAGAGTGGCGTTGTCACCACCTCTAACCGGTGGCTGCATGGACAGAAGGAAGTCGCACTGCACTTGCGCGATAGCCACACGCAAGGACGGATCATGCTTGCTGTACAAGGCGACCCACTGTGTTGGTGGTGGTGTGGAGACTTGACTCGCAAAGACTGCCGTCAATGAGACCGACCCTTCACCGATGCACAGCTCATCGTTCAGACCCGCAGCATAGCCGATCAGCTGCAGCGTCGCGACTGGGAGTCGACGTTCTTGGCCTGCAGGGAGACGCGAGGATACCGACATTTGAAGAGCCAGCTTCTCACACCCAAGCGGGTGAAGGTGAGTGGCGCACATGCCACCGATGGGAAGATCCACAGGCTCACTAGCTGCACTACACTTGGCAAAGCCACTGCCCCAGCGAAGCGCGAACCGACTGACAGGAAGCGTCGACGCAATGGTCGGAGTGATGACACTCAGGAGACTGTGGACAGCGACGGTGAGCCGACCGGAGGTGAGAGGTAGATAGCTGACGCGAACATGGAGCACGGCTTCATTGTCTGCATCACCTCCACTGAGCCAGTCATCGATGTATCCTTCCGTTGGTGGTCTCATGTACCGATGCAGGGGCGAGTGCTGAGTGACGGGGACGTTCACCGTCTCGTCAATGAGCAACTGCACAGAGACGGTAGTAGACTTGTCGTTGACTGGCAGTGCGATGATGGCGTCCGACCATTGCCATTGACCATCAGCACTCCATTGAGACAGGGTCTTGCGCGGCTTGCCTGGTGAGGCAGCATCCATAAACACGACTACTGCCTCTTGCTTTCTGCTTCGAGCCGCCATTGTTGACGATGAACGGGTGAGGATTGCATCCATCACTTGAACGAAGATCCAACCTTCGATGTCGCTTGTGTCTGCGTCACTCAACTCTCCGTTGAGTGTCTCGACGCTGAGCTGGATCTCACCGATCGCCGTCGGGTTACCTTCCCTCCGTCGCTCCACAGCATAGAGTTTGTGCCAGGCAAGTCGCTCCACCTGGGCAAACGCTGCCCAGCCGCCTCGTATCGAAACGACGGCCTGTGCAAGTGGTGCGTCCCTTGTGTGGAGCTTCACGATGAGCATGGACTTGACTGTCTGACCGGTGTTGAGCTGGACCACAATATGAGCTGGGACGTGGACTAGCAGGTCGACGACAAATTGGAGGGCGCCGAGTGGCCTAAGATCCACTGCTTGTTTCTTCTGACTCCACAAGACGTCACTCAGTTGTGGACCACCGACGAGTGACAGTTCACAGCTGAGCCGTAACGCGTGGGAACTGATGGATGCGGCGAGTGTCGGCGGTAGCTCGTTGAACATGATGCGGTGTATTCGCAATGACGTCGTCGGTTGTGACGTCGAGGAGGCTGGTACATCGTCGTCAATGAACTGGGCGTCAAAGGAGACAACGCCACACTTCTTGACTGGCGTAGACTTGCTGGTGGATGATGACGACGCGAGCGGCAGTGACAGTGATACGAGATGCTTCTCAACCGTGACGCTGGGTGGCAGAGGCATCGTGGTGTTGGCTACAAGAACTCTATCATCAGTACCTGGCACTGACCGAAACACTTGGAGAGTGGCGACTGGAGCCATCAAGCGGCAGCTGAGTGCGAGTGGAGGAGACAGACTTAGCTTGGAAGCGTCCGGCGAGAGAGTCAAGGTACTGGCCATGTCGGAACCGCCGGGACTCTTCAACACGAATGTGTACGAAGACTGAGGTCGATGCTGCTTCAGAAAGCTTCCTTCTACACGAAGAGATGACAGGTGCAAGTGGCCACGGCATAGGGAAGTGTGTTCCCTCTCCTTTGTCTCCGATGTCTTGGTCGTTGAGGACACTACTCTCATGCAAAGCGCAAGTCGAATCGTGGATGAAGTGGTGGCACTCGTCAGAGTGATAGGCAATTCCAATGGCAGCCACTCGCTTGGAAATGCAAAGAGGACCGGTAGATGCAGGTCGCACTCGCCAGATAGCTGGGCGTGGGTACTGACTTGTGCTTGGCAGCCATTGGACCGCTTGTCTTGCTCGTCTTGACTGACCAGATTGACTGAGAAGTGAAGCGAAGGGATCTGTCGCTCCTTGGTCGACCAGTGTATACCGGTAGACGAGTTGGCGTCATTGAGCTGCGCCCTCCGAACCCCTCGATCCAACGCTGTCGATGTCTTGATCACTGTGGTGTCTGGCAGGATCGTCCACTGGAGTGCGAGCGTAGACGCCAGTGCGACGTCGATTGACTCGCTCAGTAGCACTTCACGCAGCTCGATGTCGAGGCGACCTCTCACGTCCGAGAGCATCGCGACGTGTGCCTCACTTCTCATTAGCGACGCTGCCAGTTGATCGCTTGACGTTGGCTCAGCTCTAGCTGCCTCGATCGTCGTAGTCATTACGACTTGACCCCATCCGTGAAAAGCCTCGCTCTTGTACGCGCGGTTATTACTGGGTGTCTGACGCGGGTATGTGTCTTCACAGTGCATCATGGGGACTGAGATCTCTTGTGAACCACTCAAACTAACTGCAGACAGCGATAACATCGCTTCTGCAATCCGCTGGGGTCGCTCCTTGGCACTGTGGTGATACAAACGTATCGAGATCACTTGGACATGAATGTCGTCGATCTCCATCACCACCACCTCAGGCACAGGGAGTAGACTGCCCTGCGACAGACTCCACTGCCTCGTTCGATAACCTCGGTCTGTACCCAGGACGAAAAACTCCAGCGTAGCATCGAAGGAGGCTTTGCTGGTGATGGCTTGCCTGGGCATGACCTGGCTGATTGTAAACCGGGCTCGTCCTGGCGTCTTGGCCCATTCGACAAGACTTGCTCTTGGGCTGTGTTGAGGCGACGACCTTGAAATCACCAACTGCGTGATGCCGATTGAACTCTGGCCCTGGTCACCCGCTGTGACACTGACCTGAACAGCACTGGACTGCACCGCGTCAAGTAGTGACCGGGTAATAGCGACAGTGGCTCCCAGCTCCCATGTACCGGAGCGTCGTGGAGTCAGCGTGAGCTGCACAACAACCGCATTGGATGGTGATGAAGCGAGATCCGACACGTCGATGATTGACTCGTTTGGTGGTAATAGCCACCGCGCACTGCTTATCTGGATATCGTCGGTCGAGAACTTGATCTGCTGCGTCTTTCTGTGGGTCAAATCTGACGTTGATAGTACGACCGAGCGAAGTACAAGCTCCTCTTTGTCTCTGTCGGTGTGGATACGCAATGGTTGCCTACTTGCAGGCAACAAGGCCTCGAGATCGACCGAAATCCACTGCACTGAGACGTTGGATGGATGGCGGCCGGTTGGACTTGGAGGCTCCTGTGGCCCCGACAGGGAATGGCGAGGCGTGCTGGAGGTCTCGGGGGCAAGCGTTGGAGCAGGATGATCCTCCATGCTTCATGGTACGCCGACAGAGACGTGCAGGGCGGAGATCAAGACGCATTCGCGTTTAGTTTAGATTGGGCGCAAATGACTCTTCGTCGTAACTGATACCACCTGATAATACTCAGAGTAAACCTGAGTCTAGACGAGACATGCGCTGGCAAAGTCGAAATCTTCGAGGTATCGCCTCCAGATCATCTTCAGCGTCTCTAATGGACACAAGACACCATCGCAGCCGTCTATGACGATGTCATCTCGCTCGTTCACGAGTACTTGGACAAAGTGAGTGGACTGGTCGCTGGTGTAGACGCGAAATTCAATGTTGGCGGCAAACGGAGCGAGGACCGATGTCCGAAATCCACGTGATTGGATCTCTACGACTGATGCTGCGGCTCTCAACGGCGTCTTATCACCGAATCCCAGTAGCGTCATGAGCGGAAGGGTTGTCTCTGCGTGTGCGAATCGATACATGCCTTGTAGACTGCTGTCTCCACTGATGCAGCGGTCGATCTCGCGAACGATGTCTTGTAACAGCACAGCCGCCATCTCGTAGTTGATCGGGTAGCCACCCGCAAGCTGGTAGAACGCCTTCAGGTCATCGTAGTAGTCGACTGAATGCACCATGTCAGCAGAGAATAGCGAGCACCATTGGTCTCGAATGCCGTACAGTGCAAGGTCAAACCTGGCCATGCGCAGACCGGTCGGTAGGTTAGCCCGTGGTGATCATCAGATGCAGCACACAAGTACAGTACGTACGCGCAGCCTGAGAACGCTGCAGCCACGTCCTTGGTTGTGAACAGCTTGGCAGTGGCATCGAACCCGAGGGCAGCGGCGAGCTTGTCCGCTGCGGACGCCATCGCCGATGACTCGGCAAACGCGTGCATCTCGCGAACCGCGGTTTTGTTGTGCTTGACCTGCACAAGGTAGCGATCACAGAGATCATAGAAGCGCAGTGTGGTGTCCTGATGTCCAGTGAGTATAGTCAGTCGTGGAGCACGTCAACCTGCACATCTCACCGAGTTCTTCGGTCTCGCAATGTACTGGACGTCGCCTGGGTTCTCAAAGAACACGGACGCAAACCTATGAATGAACCAGTCTGAGTCAAAGACAACACTGATGGTACGTAGCTGTCCGTGTGTGAGTGTGTGCGGATCACGTACGCGATGGCCGAGTCTTTGGTTCGAGTGACATGCGTGTGGGAGATCTCGAACGCGTGCTTGGTGTATGTTGGCTTGTGCTGCAAATCCCCATAGGATGCAAGCAACCGACGCGCATATTGTTTCAACTCGCTCACTCCATTCGTTGCCAGTTCACCTTCCACAGATGCGTTGTACTGGAGAACGTAGCCATGCAACCATCTCGGCAGTCGCGTTTCGAATGGCGACACTTTGGCGATCAATGCCTCGAGGTCTTTGATCGGCGCCAGCGTCGGGTAACTAGTGGACCATGTAATATCAAGAGGAGGTTTAGGATACTAGTTTACTAGTAGCAACGCTAGGCTGATAGTAGAGAGAACAACATTAAGGCGACATGAACGGACACACTCACCGAATGCCATGCCGCGTGACCACTTGCGACTGAATCAATCGCAGGTTTTGGCTCCGCGGTGGCTCTGCTGCTGCAGTGAGCGGAATAGATCGAAGACCTCGTACGTGATGGGTGTGAGAACCAACGCGCTGGTCCCAGTACATGGTTTTCGTGGCGAAATGGCGGTCAAAGTCGGGCATGGCTCTCTTGAATCTTGACGAATCGTCCGATAATGTGTGGGTGCTGTCTCTAACGAGAAGCGCGACAACGATGCCGACCACCAAGAGGAATACGAAGACGACGGTTCTGCGTTGTCTTCGTGTGGGTGTCGCAGCGCTGGGCGTCGTCGGCGCCGCCGAGAGCAGCTTCCCAGTCTCCTCCGCCATCATCGTGGAGACGCAAATCAAAAACAAGGAATTTCAAGCACATATCATAATTTTAGCCAATCAGATCTCTTTGATGAGGGATTGATTAGTCGAAATTTCTGGAAAATATTGGGAAATATGGATCAAAATGGGAAAAATCGTATTCACGGTAGCGACACTACTCAAGCTGGTCTTCATCGTCGTACTGGAGGTTGAATTCTGGCGCAGTTCCTTCGTCCTCGTCTCGTGACGGCGCTCTATCTCGAGCTCGAGCTTCGGCGGACGCCTGCTGAGCTGGTGGTGGCTGTGCACTTGGATACGAGGAGCCTGGCCCGCGGGTGTACCCGTTCGCTGCTGCTGCACCTGCCCACTGGTTCACAGCAGTACCGGGGCCCTGGGCGAAGTCCGGTTGACTTGTGATGGGTGGCCGTCCACCATACGCTGGCGGGTAGTTGTAGCCACCGACTCCCGGGGCGGCATGACCACCCACAGCCTTAGGTTCGATCTGACCAGGAGGTTGAGACGTGGCACTACTTGCTCCGTAAGGTGGAATGAATTGAGGGCCTCCTGAAACAGGAGGTCGATCGTAGGCATTAGGTGCACTATGGGAATGTGGGGACGCGGCCCACGGCTGAGCAGGTGCGGATCCATGAGGGCTGGGCTGCTGGTGCTGGCGGTGCGGGCTCGGCGCGTTGCCTCCTTGGCGTCGCCCTCGACCGGACGGGTCGAGATCATCTTCACCGTGGGCAAAGCTGTATACGACGTAGGTGCGATATCAGCCATCGGTGTGGAGAGGTGAGAAACACTGTGGTGTCATGATAACGTACCTGCATCGGTCTCCGTATCGGCAGGTCCCGCGAGGGAAGTTGTCGCACAGGACCGTCTTGCGCCGCGAGTTGTTGATCTCAGTGCGAGGTGGCAACCGCCCAGCGTCGCCAGCAGACTGGTCGTGGATGTGCCTGCGTTCAACGCGAGTCATTGGATGAGTCTAACTGACAGCCGATGGTCAAAGATAACAAGAGTGATCGTACCAGCATCGGTCTCCGAAGGTGCAGCGTCCGGCGAGAAACTTGCGGCAGACTTCACGAGGCTGATCACTCGCTCCCCCCACGCCAGGGGGTGGTCCTTGAGCGTATGGAGGCATGCTTCCGCCAGAGCCACCTTGGCTAGAACCCCCGG
>JAADXF010000592.1:0-14904 GCA_023337575.1 Pythium chondricola | reverse complement strand
AGCTCTACACCCGATCCACCACCTGCAACGAGTGACGACGCAGAGTCGCCATCTCCCGTCCCGCGACTTCCCACACCAGCCGTGACATGGGACACCGACGTGGACAGCCCATCGTCTCCGCCAACGAACCAGCCCGTCGCAAACCCTGGCTCTGGTAGTCTTGGCAATGACGCCGACGAATCGAACGACGACTCTAGCAAACCCACTGGATCGAACAGTGGTGCCTCAACAACATCTGCGCCGTCATCGTCGTCTTCATCATCCTCGTCATCTTCTTCATCATCATCATCGCCGTTGACTGCATCAAACTCCTCCAGTGGTAGTGAAGGCACTGACGAAAAGACCACGCCGACAGCGACCACCGTGACCACGGGTCGATCACCCTCTACGTTCCACGACGCGTCCGTCTACCTCAGTGTGATCTCCGCCGCTGTATCGATCGCGCTTCTCGTGCTCTTCCACGTCGTCGCATTTGACACTGCGACCTTTGACTGGCCGTACGACTGGCTGCGAGCCAATGGTTGGGAGCTGGTGCTGTACATCGGCTACATCCAACAGCTCACATCTCTCTCGCACATGGAACTCTTCCAGTCACCATCCACAATGTGGCAGTTCAGTGACGCATTCTCGTGGGCCAACTTTCTTATCCAGCGCAACACGCTGGCGAGCAGCGCCAACGGAAGCACTGCTGCTCGCCGCCTGGCTGATGAGGCCGTCTTCGGTATCAGCGCGTACGCCACGCGCGTGGCCATTGCGGCGTCGGACCTGCTGCTGAACGCTGTCGTGGGCGTCGCGATTGTGTTCGCTGTGATCGTGTTCGTTTTTGCGTGTCTGTCTCTGTGTGGGCGCAAGGTACTCGACGACAAGTTCGATATCGAGAGCTCGACAGTCTCTGCGGTGACGCAGGCGACAGTGTTCCCCACCCGACGCCGTGGAACTCGGTGTGTGCTTGGCTTTGGCGTCATCCTGTGGTTCACCGCACTGTACCCACTCACCGCTCTCGCCGTCTTTGACCTCTCAGTTCTCGAGGCAAACACTGCGCTAGCGATTGCGGTGCTTGCCCTCTTCTGCGTTGTGTGCCTGGGGGGTCTAGCTGTCGTCATCGTGCCGAAGAGCGACGAGCGTCTCATGAGCATCAAGAACTTGAACATCTATGGCGCCCTGTACGCCGACGTGACCCACAGTTTTCGCTGGTTCTTCATCGTTACTACACTCGCACAGATCGCACTGGGTGTGTGCGTCGGTGCCGTCCACGACGAAGCCACTCAGCTGACGGTCGCGCTGATCCTTGTGGTCGGGTACTTGCTCACCATGCTGCTATGCTCGCCGTTCACGAGCCAGACGCCGTTGATCCTGGCCGCCGCCGTGTGTGTGATCAAGATCATCAACTACAGTATCGCGTTCGCATTCGTCACGGACAAGAACGTGTCTGTGGATGGCCGTACGCGTGCAGCCGACGTGATCGTCGTGATCAACATGCTCGTGATCCTACTGTGGCTGGTTCGTCTGGTGGCGATGCTCGTGATCTTCATTCGCCTCTTCGCCGAGCGTCGCCACAGCAGCAACGCGCAGACACCGTACTATGCACGCCAATCGATCAAGGACGACGGCAGTGTGACCACGAATCCGATGCCCGGTGGCTCGGGGGTGTTTGTGACCATGATGACCCCAGAGCACCAGGCTGAGTTGACCGACTCGTCACTGTTGCTGCAGGAGCTCCCGCAGCGACGAACCACACGACTCGCCATGGCACTGTAGATCCACGCGTGGTGTGTGAATTGAGTGCATGAATGTGGTCGGGTTCGTTGTTCACGATCGGAACTCGTTGCAAACTTCAACATCGACAACGTGGTCTATTTGTGTAATATATATACTCCAAATGTAATTATGCTCTGGTTTGCGTCTATATCTGCTACCATCCGGTATGTTTTCTGCCTTTTTTTTCGGGCCCACGGTGAAAAAACGAATAGCTGCAGCGCGAGTTCCGTCCGTTGCCCCCGCGTCGCCGCCACGGGCCGCCACCATGCACCACATGCGCTGGGACGCCGTGCGCGTGCAGGGCTCCGTGCCGTCCATCAAGAACCACACTGCGACCGCGATTTCGCGCTCCGAGCTGCTCGTGTTTGGCGGCTACGACGGGCGCCGCAACCACAATGCGCTCTACCTGTTCAACAGTGAGACGTGCGTCTGGTCACTGCTCAAAGAGCCTTTGGTCAAGGGCACGCCGCCCGCTGGACGCAACGGCCACACGGCCACACTCGCCGACAATAAGCTCTTCATCATCGGCGGGTGGCTCGGCAGTGGACCTCTTGCTGCGGACGACATGCACGTGCTCGAGCTCGACACCATGACCTGGCGACAGCCGCCCGTGATCGGCAAACCGCCGGGCCCGTGCAACATGCACACGGCCGACTACATCGCCCACTTGCGCAGCATCCTCGTGTTCCGCGGCGGCGACGGACGCGAGTACCTGAACGATCTCCATGCACTGCACGTGGACACGATGGAGTGGCGACGTGTGCAGACTTTTGGGCGTGCACCGATGCCACGCGCCAACCACAGCTCGACGCTCGTGGATGGCGACCAGGTAGTCATCTTTGGTGGCTGGGACGGCCACCGACGGCTCAACGATATCCACGTCCTCCACACCAGGACGATGGTCTGGACCGCGGTGGATGTCCACGGCAGCGCGAGCAGTCCGTTCGGTGCCGTGCTGCCACACCCACGCGCTGGCATGACCTTTGTTCGTCACCGGGATCGTGTGTTTCTATTCGGTGGCTCAGGACCTTCCGCCAAGTGCTACAACGACCTTCACGTGTACGATACGAGGGAGGAGCGATGGGTGGACGTGGCCGCATTACCCGACGAGCAGCAGCTTCCGATCGCCGCGATCTTGGACGACGATGACGAGGATGAGTGCAACGACGACACGGAGAACGAAGGCGTGAGTCCCGGCAGTGCTACCTCTCCAAACGACACGGCAGAGTACAATCTCTTCGACGAGTACTATACCGACGCGTCACCCGCGACCTATGGAGCGTCGCTCATGCAGCACGGCCACGCCAACCCAAACGACATCCACACGCACCACCACCACCGCGACCAGGTCGTGGTCATCGGCGTCGGCCCAGGACGCCGTGCGGGCCACACGTGCACCGTACTGGAAGACCGCAAACTGTTCATCTTTGGAGGGTCCTGTGGCAACGACTACCTGAACGATTTCTTCGTCTTGGACACGGACCCGGCACCACGCGCGACGATTTCAAGCCAGGCCTCACCGCTCCATTCGCTGCAGCGGTCACTGCGCCACTTTGTCAACAGTGACGAGTTTTCCGACATTTCGTTCCTCGTCGAAGGCCGCGTGGTGTACGCGCACAAGATCATCCTGTCGTCACTCAGTGAACGCTTCCGTGGCATGTTTTCCAGTGGCTTCCGTGAGTCGCAGCAGACGCAGATCGTGATCCCAGAGATCCGCTACGTTGTGTTTGTGCGCATGCTCGAGTACTTGTACTCGGGCGAGTGCTTTGACTATGCGAATGGCCACTGTGGCGACGCGAGCGACGGCCTGGACACGAGTGGCATGGCCGATGTGTACGAGGACGACCTCCATGAAAGCAAGCGGCTCTCGAACGGCAACGACGCGGGTGGCAGCATGGCCTTCCACCACCACCACCACCAGCAGCAAGACGCTGATGGGTATCGACGCTCGACGATGGTCCTACCTCGTCCTCCTACCCCCCGTGCCCAGCACAGTCCACGCCCGAGAACCGTGTGCTCGGCCTACGAATTGGACGTGATGCTGGAGCTGCTGGTGGTCGCGGATCAGTTCATGCTGGACCACCTCAAGCAGTACTGCGAGCGCGTGCTGCAGCATGCCGTGCAGAGCGACTCGGTGGTGGACATCCTCGCGGCCGCGAACGAGTCGAACGCGATCCAGCTCAAAGCCATTTGCATGCACTTCCTGCGCAACCACGACATGCAGTGGGTCGTCGAGACCCAGAGCTTTGACGGCCACGGCGAAGGCAGCAGCGGTGACGGACGGCGGTCCAGCGGCGGCGAGTCGTGCATGCTGTAGTCGTCTAGGTATTTAAATGGCTCCCGCGAACAAAGAATAATAATTATTGGTCTGGGAATGAAGAGAGAGAAAAATAAGAAAACAAAAAACAGGCATGGAAAAGGAATGCAATCGTGAAAGGGCCACGTAGGCATATGTAACGAGCCAGCCACGTGTGGGGAGCTCTCGTGGACTACCGTAGCTACTAGACTCGCATGCTCTTCGCGAGTGAGCGCTGCGGTTTAGTACTGGTCCTTGAAGGGCGGTAGCTCCAACCGGTGCGCGAGGTTGGGCACTGGCGAATCACCAGTCATCTCCGTAGGTGTGGGGAGTGCTGCCAGGCGGTACGGGGTGACGAACGGTGCACTCTGCGGTGGCGGCGTCACCTCCGCGAATCCATCCGAGAAACGGCCTGCTCCTCGACGAGTCGAGTGGAGCTCGATGTGGTGGCTGTCGTCCGAGCCGGCGACGCTGTGCAGGTTGTCCGAGCTGTCGTACTCCCGCGTGCCGTCAAAGTCCTCGTCGCCATGGGTATCGCTTGACCACATGCGAAGCACGTAGATGATCACGAGGAACTGGCGGAAGAAGATGGCGAGGATCACGACAAAGTTGATAAACACCAACGCGTTCGCGATGCTGCCACGAGTCGAGGTCGTCATGTCGCTGCCAGTTTGGAATGACGTCGCGAGCAAGAAGTTGAGGATTCTGAGCATACTCAGCGCACCGATCGCGATGTTGGCAGCATTCTCGTAGTAGGGGCGAAGGACACCGAGCCCGACGAAGAAGAAGCCGTGGACAATGAGCAACGCGGTCAACTGATCTGTAGATTCACGCACCACGCCGACCATGATGCCCGTAAGCATCTGGAAGATGAAGAACACGACGAAGAAGAACCGAGCATTGCGGTTCATGTCCACGTACAGCGTTCCGAAGACGGCGACGTGTCGGTACTCCATCGCGTCTTGGGTACGAATCGACTGGATCTTGTGCACGACGAACGCGAGGCCAGCAAGCATCACCGCGAAAAAGTTGACCAAGACGATGATCAAGCTGCCTCCGACTCCATACTTGATCTGCATGTGCAACTCATACGACGATGTCGCGGACAATGGGAAGATGCTGAGGATCCACACTGCCACAGCGAGACCGATGAAGCACAACGCGAAGTTTCGGCTCGCCCCACGCTGGCTTTCCACCTTGACGATATCCACTTCCTTCTTGGAGCGGAAGCGGTTGAACACGATGATGGCGCAGAAGCAGAACAGCAGGGGGCCGATGATTGCGAAGAAAAATCGAGTCGTGTAGGCGAGCAGCTTGCCTTCGTCCATGCCGAGACGATCAGCATATGCCACCATGCCTGTGAGAATCACTTTCTCCAGTCGACGAGCGACGGTGCCACCCATGGAGTAAACGTTCAAGTTCGTCCACGAGAACGAGTCGGTGAAGTCGAGCACAAAGTACGGAGCCTTGGTCAACACGAGCATTGAAAGCGAGCCGAGGTGCTGGAAGAAACCGAAGACGACCAACAGTTCCCAACTGTTTGGGGTGAGCCACGTGCTCATCTTGTTCACACCACGACGTGTCGGTAGCCAATCTGGAGCGTACAAGGCGAGCATGTGGAAAAACATGAGCAACACCACCGTGATCACTGTGAATCCATAGTTGGCGAAGCGCATCACGTCCTGTGTCTGCTGTGTTAGCACTGAAACCTCGACATCGGCACCGGGAACAAGCTGGTTGCGGTTGCGACCACCCAGCACAACGTCACCAGTGGTCTGCGAGGCTTCACCAGAGCCGGCCTCATCGTTCGATGGGGTTTGCTGGGCGTCTCCTCGATCGTACTTCTTGTATGTCTCCGTGTGAGTCTCGTTCTTGAATGTCACATCAGAGCTTGTCTCCTTAGCAATGACCTTTTCGGTCTTCGGCTCATCGTCAGCATTCCAGTCCGTCGTGTTTGTCGAGAGGGGCGACACGTCTTCGTTAGCGATGACAGGCGCCACGATTTCGTGGGAAGTCGGCGGTGGCGTCGTTGTCGTCAGAGCAGGAGACTTTGTCAGTGGCTTCGGCGTCGTCGGAGTTTTCTTCGTCGTAGGAACTGGAGTCGTTGCTTTCTTGGTCGTAGGAACTGGCTTCGTCGTTGGCGTGGAGTCATCCTCACTCACGTCGTCAGCCGGTGGCTTCGTGGTGGTTTTTGTTGTCGGCTTTTGAGTCGCCTTGACAGTCGGTTTAGGCACTGTGTCATCGTCCTCGCTCCATTCCTCAGAGCCATCCGACGGCTTGGGCGTGGGCTTCACCGGTGGCTTCGTTGTCGGTTTGGTAGTAGGCTTCAGAGTCAGCTTGATGTCGTCATCATCGCTGAAATCATCCACAGGCGGCTTTGTCGTTGGCATTGTCGGTGGCTTTGTCGTCGTTGGCTTCGTCGTTGGCTTCGTCGTTGGCTTCGTTGATGGCTTCGTTGATGGCGTATCTTCATCATCACTAAACTCATCCGAGTCGTCTGACGGTGGCTTGATTGTTGGTTTGGTCGTCGTTGGTTTTGGGGTCTTGTCGTCATCATCACTAAAGTCATCGGTAGGTGGCTTCGTCGTCGGCTTGACTGTTGTGGGCTTCGGCGTTTCATCACCATCATCGCTAAAGTCATCCGACGGTGGTTTCGTCGTTGGCTGGGTCGATGGCATCACTGCTGTTGGCTTTGGTGAGGGTGTAGGCGTCTTCGTTGGGGCGGGTGGTTTGGTTGGCGAAGGTTTCGGTGTCGGTGTCGGCGGAGCTGTCGATGGCTCGGCAGTCGGTGGGTTTGGGTTCCACCATGGAGACCCAGACGTGACAATCGGCGGCGGGCTCCACCATGGGTTACCGGTTCCGGGGGCCGTCGTTGTTGGGGTTGCGGTCGTTGTTGGGGTTGGGGTCGTCGTCGGTGTCGGTGTTGGTGCCGTACTCGCTGGCGGTTCCGTCGTCGGTGTTGGCGTTGTCACCACCGGGGTCTCACTCGGTGGCGGAATGAAGGACGGCGGGAAAGGAGTCGGGAGTTTGTCGTCACTTGGGGAAGGCCTCGTCGTTGGGGCTGTCACAGGGGGCTGGGTATCAGTCACAGTCGGCGTCGTCGGCGCAGGTGTTGGTGTTGGCGTCTCCGGTGGTTCAGTGACAATCGGCGGCGAGGACACATCCAGGAACGTCGGCTGCGGCATAGGCTGCGAAGGCGCTTGGGGTATCGTCGCTTCTGGCGTTAGTTGGGGCTGCGATTCTCCATCGGGAGGCACAACAACTCCTGGCTGTTCAGCTGACGGGATGGACGCTTGGCCGCTGCCGTCGCTCTGGGCGTGGACACCGACAGCGGTGACTATCACACTAGCGAAAAAGAGGGCCTTGCGCAACGCTACCATGCGCACCATCCTGCTCTGCTAGCTGACGGCGCGAATATCGAAATGCTCAGCGAGCGCCAATCCCCACTGCTGTCGGAAGGAAGCAGTACAGGCGCGAGATCTCCTGTGAGTGACGCGATGAAACACGCACAATGGCACGCTGCCAGAATGGCAGTGTATTCGTCGCCTCGTTTCCAGCGCATCGAGCTGAGCGGCGGCATGCAGGCGCGGCGAGCCCGCGCCACCATGAGCTGGCGTCATCCATTGTGATCATTTGGGTTGCTGATTCATCACCTTTGGATGCCGTCACTTTGCCATGAAAAGGAAACGGGTTTGAAGCAAAATATGGGTTTGACCCATGCATATTCGATACAAACACCGAGATCAAAGCAGAGTGATTGTCATTCAAGTTGACCCGTGGGCGCCACAATCGGCAACATGCCACGGTCCAAGATCCATTGCAACCGACGACGTGGAGTGGACGCGGGTCCGATATGCATATCAGTTCACCGCGCGCTCGTCGTGAACCTACGTGGGAAGCGCCTTGTGGATTCAGCAGCAACTCCCACGCTGGTCTCATGTTATGAAGGGGCACAGTAGTTGCTCAAGGAACGAGATGGTGCGATTAATGTACTTACTTGTACCTTACGCTACGCTGCTGACGCTACGACTGCATACAAAACAATAGAAAGAAACAGAGACTGGCTGTGCCTTAGATCACGACGGACACGCCTCGCCTCTGCATCATCGCCGACGTCATGTCGTCCGGGAGAGACTCCAGTTCCCATGGCACCGGCCGCGTCTCGCGGGACGAGGCTCCGCGCACGGGCGCGTCCATGTTGTGGTGCTTCATGGCGTACTGTTGCTTGAGCGACGGCATGTAGTGCGCCGTCGGAATGGGGCCAAGCGCCGCGTTATTCACGGGCGACTGCCACTCAACATCACGTCGAGACGCGGCGCCGTAGACTCGAAGGAATGCGACGAAAACACCGAGGTGGCGCACGAAGAACAGCACGATAATGACCGAGTTGATGCCGATGAACACCTCGGCGCAGCGGCGTCGACCAGCGGATGACAGCGACTTGTTGCTGTACATGAATGCGAACGCCAGTCCGAAGTTGAGCACCTTGACTGCACCGATGCAGAACGTCATGGTGCGCGTGAACGACGCACGAAATGGCGAGAAGACAAACACAAGGCCTCCGTAGATGAGCTGCACGGCGATCACAGCAAGCAATTGGCCCGGTTCAGCATCCGTCGTACCCACCATGATACCCGTGACGATCTGGCACAGCGCACCGAAGAAGAAGAACAGACGCATCGCGTAGTTGAAGTGGTCACACAACGGCGCCCACACACCGCGCGCATTCACTTCGTCCAGCTCCTGCTCACTCTTGAACCACAGCGCTCGCACGCAGACAGCGAGGCCGCCCACGCACACGACCAGCATCACACCGATTGCGAGCATCAAGGGACCAGCCGTGATGTCAGCCGACTGGATCTGCATCGTGATCTCGAACGACGCGAACGTGCTGAGCGGATACAGCGCCGTGAACCAGAGCAAGACGATGATGCCCAGCAGGCGCGCCGACCGGTTCCGCATGCGGTGGACGTGACGCGACTGCGCAAACATCACTTGCGTGCTGCGATTGTCGTCATACCGCTCTGCCGACCGTTTGGTCATGATCGCCGTCACCACGTACGCGAGGATCAGCACACCAACGACGATGCCAAGCGCGATCGAGCACGTCAGAAGGATGGCTTGCTCTTTGATGCCGAGTCGATCTGCGAACGCCACGACACCGCCGATGAGAATCGTGGCCAACCGACGCGATCCAGCGTCGCCTTCATTGATCCCGTCACCGTCGCTCGCGGTGCTCTTCGACGACTCCCAGCTAGGCTGCACCAGAAAATTGGTCCACGAGTACGAGTCCGTGTAGTCCCAGAGAAAGTATGGCGCCTTGATCAGCGAGAGCTGCGAGATGGAGCCCATCTGCTGCAAGTACCCGATGTACAGCAAGAATTCCCACGTGTTGGGCGCCCACATCCTGTTGTTGGCCCACGCCGACGTGTACTTCGGGTCTACCGACACGTACTGGAAGAAGAGCAGGAGTGAGAGCGAGATGCCCGCGAACGCACAGCCCGAGTACCGCATCATGTCGTGCAAGTTTGCACTCGCAGTGGACATGACGTTCGAGTTTACAGGATCGTCGCGACTCCGACCACCGATGATGTTTGGGTGAATGAACGAGTCCAGCACACCGTCATTGTTTGTGTCGGTGGACACGGCCTTCTTCACGGCGTCCTCGCCCGTCTCGGGATCCAGGATCACCTGTCCACGCACGTACTTTTGTGGCTGCTCGGTCTCTTCCGACTCATCGTCTTCCTTGACATCGAACACCTGTGGGCGAGTCGTTGGCTGCGTGGTCGTAGGAAGCGCGAACTTGTCCAACGGGGTCGGCATCGGCGAGGACGAGTTAAACACGGTGACGTCTTTCTTGAAGGCCTGGTCGTTCGTCTCGTTCGCTGGCTTTACGGTTCCGACGACTTCCTTTGGATCATCGGTCTTTTTGTCGAATGAGATTGGCGATGGCGTCGGGGCTGGGGCCATCGTCCGTGGCGCAGCTGTGGTTGCCGATGGGAGACGTGTGACTGGCGGTGGGGACTCCTCGTCGCCGATCGCTGGAGTTGGACGAGGGGTCCGCGTCGCCACTGGTGCCGTTGTGGTTGGCACTCTCGTCGGCGCTGCAGTGGTGTCGTTCCCATTTACTGGGGGCAGCGTTGGCGCAGAGGTGGTTCGAGCTGGTGCTGGCGTCGTGGGTGGTGGCGCAGCAGGCGAAGTCGTCACCGGAGCGGGGGTGAGACTCGATGGAGGTGGCGGGGGAGACTCGGGATCCACTGCCGGCGTCGCGGGGGGCTTCGACGTCGGCGCTGGCGTGGCTGGGGTCGCCTCTGGGGCTTTTGTGGTTGGTTTTGGCGCCTCCGTCGTTGCCTCGGGTGCCTTCGTGGTCACGTCGGGTGTACTTGTGGTCGCAGCCGGCCCGGCGGTGGTCGTGCCAGGTGCTCTCGTCGTGGTCATCGGTGTCGTTGTCGTCGGCTCTGGCGTCGCTGGAACTCGTGTTGCCGGAACCGTGGTCACGGGAATTCTCGTTCCTGGATCCGGCGTTCGCGTTGTCGCACTCGGCACTGGTGTCGCTTCCGGAACACGGGTTACCGGGCTTGGGCTCTCATCGTCTGTCGTTGGCGCCGGCGCAGGAGTCGTCGTAGGACCAGCGGTTGTAGGAGATGGTGTCTGCGGTGGAGCTCTCGTGACCGGTGGCGGACTCTCAGTTCTCCCCGTTGGCACTGGGGCAGGAGTTGGTGCAGTAGTTGGTGCATCTGTGAGGGCTTCGGTTGGTGCAGTCGTCGGCTCCACTGTTGTTGGCACTGGTGGCGTCGTCACCGGAGAGCTCGTTCCTGGCACTCTCGTGGGCTCTGGCTGCGTTGGCGTCGGCGACCCCGAGGGGCTGTCGGTGGCTGGAGGCTCGGTCGTGGCTGGCTGGCCCGTTGGTGCGGGAGCGGTCGGATCTGGTGTCTGTGTGCGCGGCCCACGCGTTGGTTCTGGGATCCTCGTTGTCGATACTGGTGTCCGTGTCGGTGCTTCTGGAGCAGCAGTAGTTGATTCCGGAGTTGGTGTCGTTGGTTCCGGGGAGGGCGATGGCGGTTGTGGTCTTTGCGTTCGGGGCTCTGGAGATGGAGAGGAAGGCTTAGGAGTCTTGAAAGTTGGCTCCGGGGTCTTCGTTGTCGGTTCCGGAGTCTCGGTCGTTGGTTCCGGAGTCATCATCGTCGGTGCAGGGGTAGTTGTTGTCGGTTCTGGAGTCGTCAGCGTCGGTTCCGGAGTTTGGATAGTTGGCTCTGGTGTTGGACTCCGGGGCTCCTCGGTGCGCATGGTTGGCTCTGGAGTGCCGGTAGTGGAAGTCGGTTCCGGCGTGCTCGTCGTTGGCTCGGGAGTTTGCGGGGTTGGCTCACGGGTTTGGCTCGTCGGTTCCGGAGTGGTCACTGGCACTGGAGGCGTGGTCGTCGGCTCTGGAACTGTTGTACTTGGCTCCGGGGTCTTCGTTGTCGGTTCCGGAGTCTCGGTCGTTGGTTCCGGAGTCTTGGTCGTTGGTTCCGGAGTTTTCGTGGTTGAAGTTGGTGCCTCCGTGTTCGGCGTCGGTGTCGGCGTCTGGTTCGGCGAAGTTGGTGCGTCGGTTGGTACGATGGTCGCTGGCTCAGTCGGCCGGTTGACCGGTTGGCGCGGAGTTTGCGTCGGTGTCACCGTCGTTGGCGTTGGTTCAGTAGCCGTTGGACGCGTCGTCGGAGCATCCACTGAGGCAGGCTCCGTCGGTCGGATCATCGGTTCGCGCGGCGTTTGTGTTGGCCGTGGGGTCCTCGCTGCATCAGCCGGCGGGCGGGTCGTAGGAACATCTACAGTCGCTGGCTCCGTCGGCCGGTTGTCGGGCGAACTCGACGTCGGCGTTGGATTCACAGGCGACGGTGTGCGCGCAACCTGGAGCTCGCGCACCGGTTCCCGCCACTGTAGCTGCCAGTCGTCGGCGCTGCTGCTGGCAATAAGCAGGAGCGTGACCGCGAGAATCGCGCGCCAACGCGCCATCGTCTGCCAGCGATCTGTTCGCATTCGCGCAGAGGGGAATGAAGTGGACCCACGAACAGAACTGCACCGAGCAGAGGCGGCGCGGGCGAGTGATTCCTCCAGCCTGGAGGATTCCTCCGCATCTCCACCTGAACGATTTAGCGACTCTGTTCTCACGCAACAGCCGATTTGCAACCAGGACCAATCGATACTATTTAAGTACGTTAGTACGACCTTGTATCAGAAGGACGGCAGTGCTTCATCGTATACGTGATCTTAGTCGACATCCGGAGCCAAGATAAGTGGATTAGCACTGAACTCTCCCGCGTCCTTACTTCAGTACATTGTGCCTCAGCACCCCACCGTCTCCGCCAGGACAATCAGGCCGACGTCCCATGAAAAGCGTCGTGCTGCAAAATTGCAGGTCAGGGCATTGCATGATGGAATGCCCGGACCTGAGTCGCCTACTGTACCCTCGTGTGCAGTACTGTACAGTTCTGTTCAGTCACCAACACGCAACGCAAGATGAAGGGATCAATGCTTGGCACCATAGCACAACTAAGAAACGCGTTTACAAGTCTCGCGCATACTAACTTACCGCGAGTATCGAGAAACCATATCCAATCTTGCCATACTACTACAGTACAGTAGTACCTACACACCATGGTCATACAGTACTACCATTTACGCTTGCTCTCGCCCTCATACAACCTACTTCTTCCTTCTTTCTTGCCATCAAAATCGAAGCCTGAGAGTCCGCACTTCCTACTACGGTACCTTAGTACCCGACTTCGCGAGGGCCAGTGGCTGGAGGTGCGTTGTGGTAGTCATCGTCGGACGGCAAACTATAATCTCCGTGGCGAGCCGTGGTGACGCTCGCGTAGACCTCCGAGTCGGTGGCCGTGCGGGTCTCGTACTTGGCCGTCGAGTCTTCCAGGTTGGCACGGTCCTCCTCCATGAATGAGCTGCGCACAGACCACGCACGGATGTAGGTGCTGAACACCACGAGCTGGCGGATGAACCACGCGATGATGATGAGCGTGTTGATGCCAATGAACGCGTCCGCGACGCTGTTGCGGCCCGTGCCCGACATGCCGTTCGAGTTGAGGAACGCGAACGCCAGGCCGTAGTTGAGCACCTTGAGCGCACCCAGCGCGTACGTGAAGCGAAGCACGAGGATCTCCGCGAACGGGTTGATCACATACACGGCCACGAGGTAGATCACCTCGAGAATGATCACGATGATGAGCTGGGTCGGGTCCGCGTCCATGGTGCCGATGATGATACCGGTCACGATCTGCACGAGCGCGGTGAGCACGAAGAACATGCGGCTGCGGTACGAAAACTCGGCGTAGAGCGAGCCCCACGTGGCCATGTTCTCAAACTGGAGCAGCTCGTCCTTGGACTTTTGCATGATAACGCGGCCACTCCACGCCAGCACGCCGAAGCAGCCGACGCCAATCGCGAGGATCGACACCAGCAGCGCCGACGCGACCACCGTCTTGGACTGGATCTGCATTGAAATCTCAAACGACGCGAACAGGCTCAGTGGGTAGAGCGCAAAGAACCAGATGAGCACGCACAACCCAAGCGTACGGATCGACGCACTGCGCAGCTGGTGGACGCTTTGGGTCGACACGTGCAGGTTGGACGCATCCATCGCCTGCTCGGCCTTGCGCTTGGCGAGCACCGCGATCGCAAAGAAGAGCACCAGCAGCACGGCGAATACCACAAGGAAGCCAACGATCGCGTGGACAACGACCTTGGACTCCTTAATGCCGATGCGGTCGGCGTATGCGACCACGCCGCCGAGCACGACCGTCTCCAAGCGGCGGCTTCCCGATGATACCGACCGCTGGAGTAAAAAGTTGGTCCACGCAAACGAATCCGCAAAGTCCCAGAGGTAGTACGGGGTCTTGAGCAGCGTGAGTTGCGCGACCGAGGCCATTTGCTGCAGGTAGCCCACATAGAGCAAGAACTCCCACGTGTTGGGCGACCACAGCGCGGTGGTCCACGAGAGCGTGGCGTCCAACGACACGTAGTGGAAGAAGAGCAGCAGTGCCACCGAGATGCCGGCGAACGCGCACGACGCGTACCGCAAAAAGTCGTGGAACGCCGTGCTGGACGACGACAGGATCGCGTCGGCTTCCACCGCTGCGTTACGGTGGCGACCGCCGATAATGTTAGGCGTGTTGGCGGTACCGCCGCCGCCGTCAGTGGCCTCGCTGCCTGATCCGCTGGATGGCGCATCCGTGGCCACATCACCACGCACGTAGAGCTTGGGGGTCTCGGTGGGCGTGTCGCTGTCTCGGATATCAAGCACAACTGGCTTGGGCGCCTCCGTCTCCTCCTCGGTGATCTCGAACGGGTTGCGGTTCGGTGGTCTAGTGGTGGAGGAAGTGCCGTTGAAGACGATCACGTCGTCGGCGTTGGCCTGGCCGTCGTCCGGGATTTCGGTGGCGGGAGACTCGGTCTTGGCCTTGTCCGACACCGACGGTTCTGGCGTCGTCGGCTCTTCCGTCTTGGGAATGATGGTCACAAGTGGCGGCGCGGTGGTCGGCACTGGGGACGTGATTGGTGGTTCGTCCGTGGTCGGTTTCGGAGTCGTTGGCGTCGGCGTTGTCGGCGTTGGTGGAGCCGGCGTTGTCGGCGTTGGTGGAGCCGGTGTGTCGGTTGTTGGAACTGGTGTGGTGGGAGTTGGCGGTGGCGGGGTCGTCGGGGCTGGCTCCACGGTCGTTGGTGCCGGTGTCGTCGGCACCGGCGTCGTTGGAACTGGGACTGGTGGCTCCTCCGTGGTCGGCGCCGGTGTCGTTGGAACTGGGACTGGCGGTACCTCAGTCGTTGGTTCTGGCGTTGGCGCTGGAGTCGGTTCTGGTGTT
>JAADXF010000591.1:0-14936 GCA_023337575.1 Pythium chondricola | reverse complement strand
GGGAGGTCCTTCCTTCCCGCGCTGCATGAAGCACAAAAGAGAGACTGCCATCGACCGCCGTGTTTATTGGCATTGACAGACCGAATCCCCGCGCGCATCGCATCCATCGATAGCTTGTCCATTCCTCCGTGACGATTGTTCTCCTTCATGTCCTCTGCCGGTACGTGGCGATCACCATTTCTTCACACTTGTTGTTTCTGATCCCCTCCCTTTTTTTATTGTGGTCCTGAATCAGAACCGCCTCGCCGCGCGAGCAAGGCGCATTCGTCGGCATCGGACCGCACGGCGGGCGCAAGCAGCCACCAGGGCAGCGACCGCATTCAGTTCAAATCGCGGCGGCGCTACCTGCTCAAACTCACGCCCATTGAGGCGCGCGACCTCTTGCCACCCGACTATCTGCGCACGCGGAATGTCTACTGCACGCTCGTGCTGCTGGACGCCAACATGCGCGAGATCAAGGGCGAGAAGCAGCGCACGCCCGCGATCCGCCAGCAGTTCCCCGTGTGGAGCCCCCTCAAGTCGGCCGTGCTCAAGTCGATGGAGAGCACGATTGAGAGCCACCAGCCACTCGGGATCGGCGCCGCCGCCGCCGCCGAGGAGTACACATTTGGCACGATCGTCAACCTGGCGCGCGCCAAGTATGTGCTAGTCAAGTGCAAGGACAAAGGGCGCGTGGACAGTGACGACCTGGGCCGCCTGTTGCTCAGTCTGGAGGATTTGAACACGTCGGGCGAAGAGCGTGTGGCCTGGTACGACCTGCAACTGCGTCCTGGTGGCAAGATGAAGAAAGTACAAGGCAAGATCCGTATCTCGAGTCGCATCGTCCGCGAGCCGTCGCTGTGGCAGCTGTGGTCGTGCGCCGAGCAGATGCGCAAGGAGGTGCCAAGCAAAGACCGATCGCTGTACTTGAAGCCACACCCGTGTGTGATCACGGGCAAGGAGGCGACCGAGTGGATGCTGTACCACGGACCGAACCGACCGATGGCTGGTGGCGTGACGTGCTCGACTGCAGAGGAAGCGATCCTCTTGGGCTCGTGTCTGATGCGCGCCGGGATCATCACGCACGTGTCGGGCGACTACAAGTTCCAGAGCAGCACGTGGAAGTACTACCGCTTTGCCGTGAACGAGCTGGACGCAGCGCGGAGAAAAGAGTACCAGCGGCAAATGGGCATGATTATGTCAGGCGAGGCGGAAGAGATCGATGACGACGACGACGATGGCAACGGAGGTGGATCGATCACGTCGTCAACATCAGTGTACGAAGAGGAGAACCCGCTGGCTTCGTCGATGATCTCCGTGAGCACCAGCAGTGCTCGTCGACAGAGCAACGGCAGCGCCATGATCAGCAGCAGCAACAGCAGCGCGACGCAGCTCCAGCAGGCGGCGAACAACCGCGGCAAATCTCGGTCCACACTCAAGATCGACGACTTTGAGCTACTCAAGGTGCTTGGTACCGGCTCATTCGGTCGTGTTGTTTCGGCTCGCGGCCGTGACGGCAAGATCTACGCGATCAAGATCATCAGCAAGATCGGTATGGACGAAAACATGCGTCGCAATGCCAAGATCGAGCGCGACATGCTGCGAGATGTGCACCACCCATTCGTTGCGTCGCTCCTGTTTGCCTTCCAGAATGAAGACAAAGTCTACATGGGCATGGAGTTCTACAACGGTGGTGACCTGAGGCATCATTTGAACCTGAACAAGAGCGACGAGCTCAAGCTCACACCCGGTCGTATCCAGTTGTACGCAGCTGAGCTCGTCGCCGGCCTCGCGCACCTGCACAGCCTCGACATCATCTACCGGGACATCAAGCCTGAGAACGTGCTGATTGCGAAGGATGGCCACATTGTGCTTGTGGACTTTGGCCTGTCGACGTACAACCGCAAGTCGAAAGACGAGAGCAGCCGAACCCACTCGCTCGCTGGATCTCCCGAGTACATTGCGCCTGAGGTTCTCGCCGCCGCAGATGCCAAGGGCGCAACTGTCGAGTACGACAAAGGCTGCGACTGGTGGAGTCTTGGCATCCTGATCTTTGAGATGTACACTGGCCGCACGCCGTTCAAGGATGACAGCAAGTCGATCATGTACCGCAACATCAAGGAAGGCCCGATCTACATCCCACAAGAACTGCCTGAAGATGTGCAGTCATTGTTGAGTGGCCTCATCCAGCGTGACACGTCCAAGCGTCTCGGTTTCAACGAGGCCGTGCCGTTCTCGATCATGAACCACGCGTTCTTCAGTGGCATCGACTGGGAAGCTCTGCAGCGCAAGAAGATCGAGCCCGAGTGGATCCCTGACGTGATTGATGACGCCGATATCAAGTACGTCGACAACGAGTTCATCAACCAAGTACCCGTGGATACACCCGAGTGGCGCATGCTCGACTCGGTGGACCGCGAGCGCGAGTACTTTGAAGACTTTACGTTTCGCGCGACCAAGGTCATGCAGAAGTGAGCATGTCCGGAACAACTCTGTGGATGGTGTCGATGTCGTAGGTGCATGAGAGACGAAGGAGCTAATCGAGGGCGGTGAGGACGCAGTTGGTCAGTAGCCAGCGAACAAGCGAGTGAGCAAGAGCGAACGGAAGAAAGAGAGAGAGACGTGTACGTAGTGTGCATTTACATAGAAAGAGTCGCGTACCGGAGATTCGTGTGCATGCTTACTCGGTGACGACGCTAATGTACTTAATCTCTCCATGCCGCAGCACCATGAGCTGGAGCGTGTCGCCCTTCTTCATGAGTGACAACTGCGTTCTTAGTGCACTGCCGTGGTCTCCAGCTTCAAACTTGTGCGTGCCGAAGCCAACGATCACGTCGCCCACCTCGACCCCAGCGCGGTAGCACGCCGAGCCTACGAAGACGTCGACGACGCGACCACCGTAGCCTTCGTATCCGGGTACTTTGTTGCTGTCTCGCACAGGCTCTAGGACCATGCCGATGGCATTGCGAGGGATCGGAGAGGAGAACGTCTCCGACACTGGCGCTCGCTCGCGTTGCTTGGCGACCAGGCTGGAGATGCACTTGACCAGTTGATCAGCAACGGCAGACTCGGACTCCTTTAGTGGGACAAGCACAGTGGTCATCGTGCTCTTGGTCACGGTTGGCCCAGGATGGTGGTGGTGGTGGTGGCCGGCTTGAGGCGAAGATGGAGCTGACTGGCTGGACTTGGGTGTCGTGCTCGTGAGACTGACGTGAGTCGCGGCGCCGATGAAGATGCTGACGCCCTTGGCCGACTTCTGCGCTCCCCACACACTGCTCAGTGAGAACTTCCACGTGATCCGAGGATGTGACGACATCACACTGGTGAGTGAGCTAAAGTCGGCGTGGAAGAACTGGTGGGAGGTCGCCACGACCGCACGACTGAGCGGCAGGAAGACGTGAGCTTCGTAGTGCTCGTTCCGCAACAGCTTCTGTGGCAGCTTGTGGAGGAGCTGACAGATCATCGCCTCGTCGTTCGAGTATACCCGGAGTCTCTTGTCACTCGTGTGCATCATTCGCGGCAGCCGCATGCGTGTATCGCGCGCCTTCTTGTCAAACACCGTCGCGGTCGCCGTGATCCCCGCCGTCGCCTTGGCCGCCAGGTCCAAGATACCAGCAGTTGGCTTGACAGCGACGCCAATCAAACCCTTGCCGACACCTTCGACAAATCCCGTGAGCCCGTTATTGTACGCACCGAGAGCTGGCGCTGTGATCACACCCGAAACACCAGCGAGGATGCCCTGGCCCAGCTGCTTGGTGCCATACAGGATCCCCGTGCCGATGTGGGTCGGTACTTCATGTCGATTTCTGGTATTTCGCGCCTTGATGTAGTCGCCATCCATAGACAGCGCGGCAATACCAGAGGATAGCGTGCCCGTGAACTTGCTGGCGGCGTTGAACGTTCCATATACCGAGTTCTTGACCAGGCTCGCTGTGCCTCGCGACAAGCCTAGAGCGAACTCGCGTGGTGACTTGACCATGCCTGCCATGGGCTCGTAGAAGAAGTCCTTCACGCCTGTGCCCAAGTTCTTGACCAGTCCCAGCGGATTACCTAGGATATCGGCAGATCCAAGCAGCGAGTACACTTGCAGGATACCTTGAAACGCGTAGTGTTGCTGGATCGCTGAGAGCATGAACGTCCGGGTCGTGAACGAGTGGTAGATGTGGAGTGCGTTCAAGTTGATCGAGGCCGAGTCGATGTTCACGAGGTTGGACTTGAGGACCATGAACACGACTGGCAACAGGAAGTTGGTGGCTGAGCCATCGTCATCGAACAGCGGCGCCTTGCTCAGGTTATTCTGCTGGAAGGTCACTTGGATCTTGAACGGGTGCAGCTCAAGTGTCTCGATGTACATTCGCCGTTCCGACCCTGGGAGCTTCTTCAGAACAGCGGCTTCGTCACTAGATGCCCGACGACTAAGGGCGGTAGAATCCACTTCATGGGCTTCGGCATTCGACATGGCGGCTTCTCGAGCCGCTTGCTGCTCTTCGAGCTCACTCTCTCGTCGACGGATCTTGGCCGGTGCGAAGTATCGCTGGACGACTTGGATAAAGTCAGATGACAGCAGAGCCACCGAGATGATGAGAAAGTCGTCGATCTGGAGCCGCGCAGGCTGCACCATTGCTGAGAGATACTTGAGGTAGTCGACATCTTCGCCGTAGCTGAGACGCAAGATTGACAGGTGGAAGAATGTGTCAACGCCATGCTCGCCGTCCTTGTCGTCGTTCTCTGTGCTTGGCTTGTGAAGTGCATTTGTCGGTGACGTCGGCTGTCTTGTTGGAGAATCCAGTACTCGGGATGAAGCCGAACCATTGTTCGGACTGGGAGTGAAGACGACTGGAAACACTGCGTTCGAGAGCTGATTGTCCAGCTGGAAGGAGCCGATCTTGACTTCAAACTCGTCGTGCTGACCACGTGAGCTCGCGTACTTGAAGTCGAACTTCTCGGCAGTGAACAACAGTACCTCCTCCGGAGTACTGTTGAGAATCGAGAGCATCATGTTGGGCATCTTGAATCGCAGCGCCATCTCTGCGACAACTGGTGCCATGCGACTAATCGCCCCCGACGTTCTGTTCGCAGCCTCATGGTTTGGCTTGCCAGTGAGCTTGTCACGAGGCAGCTGAGTGTCGTGAACTTGAATCGTCTTGGTCACGCCGTCGAGGTACCAGTGTACATAGACACAAGTAGGCTGTGGCTTGGTCTTGGTGGCAGGTAGATCCACGCGCTGGGCCTCTGCTGGCTGGTCCAGTAACACTTTCGTTTGAGCACCATCCGAGCTGTACGAAATCTCCACCACGCGTTCGAGGGATTGAAGGAAGTAACTTTCGTCCCACCCAAAGCACAAACTCTCACCCGGAAACAGTCGCTGGGTAACGCCGCGACTGTAATCGACGAGCGTGACGGCAGACTGCTCAGACAACTCACCGCTGCCGCCCTCAAAGCTCTGCTTGAAGTGGATGATCTCATGAGAGGACGAGTTGACGACTCGGTAGAGCGGATAGGGCGCGGTGTCCTCGCTGGAGAGCACAACGAAGACGCGAAGAGCAGATTCGACTCGGACTTCAACGCGGATCACGTGGACCTGGCTCGTGTACTTGCTGCTGAGTTTCAACGCCGTCTCACTGACGTCATGCAGCGAAAATCGCCCACTCCATCGCCATCCTGTAACACTCGGATCGCTCACTTTTATCCGGATGGTCGGATCTGACGGGACTGCTGTCCGAAGTGACCAGTGGTACGCTGTCGATGTATGAGACTTGAGAAGCCCGCTGTTGGTCGGCTCTTGTGCAGTCGTGCCAGTCAGGTCGCAAGCCGGGACCACGACCAAGTTGAAATCCGTTCGGTTCAAGAAGACGTAGCGTTCTACAAACGTGGCCTTCGTCGTCACTGCATCCACTTGCTCCAAGATCACGACGATGTCGTGCCATTGCTGCTTGGACTCGTCGAAGAGGCGAATCGTGCTGTTCGTTCCGCCAACCGCAGCGTCCAACCGGAAGTTCAAGACACCGGAGTTCGCCATCGTGTTGCCTTCAACTTGAATATTGATCAGGTTCGTCTCCGAACAGTAGAAGTGCTCACGCTCGTCGCCACTGCCGCTTGCATTCTCTTGACTCTTGGCTCGAACCTGCCTCGTCCCAGTGGATGAATTCGGTGTCGCACTCGTGGTTGTTGCACCGTGCAATGCATTCAGCTTTGTATGGATCATCTCAAGCTGTGGCGAACCACAGCAATTCGAAGCCTGCTTCGATGCCGGGGATGACGGAAGCGAAAAGAAGCTCTTCGGTCCAGGCATTTTGTTCTTGGCCTTGATACTGGGCTCGAATGTCAGCGGCATCTTGGTCTCGTTTCGGATCAGGTACTTTGGCTGGATCACGACACGGCGAAGAGCATTCTCGCTTGTCGATCCATGAAGCGTGACGTGCACCGAGGCCTTCCTGGACTTAAAATCCTCGAATCGACACAGAATCTCGCCGTTCAATGGGGTCCGCTGGGACGAAGGAGACGACGGCTGCGACGTAGACCCACCCATCATCGCTGCCAGCGCGTTTTGCTGGCGAGGGCTGTCGGTTGATGAGCTCGCACTTGGCGCTGACGCAGCACTTGTGACGTTGGGGAAGACACTCGGCAGTAGAAACAGCTTACTCCAACTGAATCCGGTCAAAGACACCGAACAATAAGTGCTCTCTTGCAAGGACGATGACAGGAATGAGAAACCGCCGTGCGGTGGAATCGTTTCGGTCGCGACAATGTGCGAGTACTCTCGATCTTGTGAGACACCAGCACGTCGAACCTTCTTGAACACAAATGCGACGATGAAGATTGGCACACCACACTTGTTCTCGATCGAAAGCGCTGGGTATACACGAAGCTGGGCATACTTGAGACTGCTGCCGTTGGATGCGGTGAAAACACGAGTGCCGACGCGGAAGAAGGACCCGTTCGCTCGACAGTTTTGGCTCACGTGGAGTGGCTGTGATCCGTCGAACATGCGCTGGCACTTGCAATCGTAGTCGTCCAACACGAGCGAGCAGGCTGCGACTGTTTCCTGGAGTTCTTCTTTCTCGTTGATGAAGAGTTCGTTGCTCCATCGATGACCCTTGCTCGTCGCTTCAGCCGTAGTTGCCTCCGTTGCCGCTGGAGATTGACTATCTTCAGTGAGAGCGTGTGGCCGAATGAGAACGCGCACTCCAGCCAGCGAGCGGATCATTGTGATAGGAACACCGCATGCCTCTTGAGGGTCGATGGTTCCGAACTCGGTGATCGTCTTTCCGTCATCACTGAGAACAGCACAGTCGATTGGAACATCAGCTTCATTGAACACGCGCATGAGTGACGAAACGGTCAGCGTCCGATACCCGAACACGGCAGAGATGTCGAACAACGCCAGTAGCACCTTGGGTGGCGATTGAAGCCCCGGCGCCTGTGGATTCATGGACCCCGAGCCCGTTCGACTGGACGTGCGCGACGGCACATTCGCTTTCGCGAGCACGGAGTAAACATACTTGCCTGCACTGTGAATCCGCACATCAGTGAGAGGATACCACTCGTCGTCACCCCAGCTGAACGACATGGTCTGATCATTTTGCACGGACGGAAAGATCGCAGTCGATAGTTTGAGTGGGACTTTGTGCCGAGGCATCAGCTCTTCCGGCGCGTGCTTGAGGCGGTTGGCGTACGTGAACCCGGATCTGGAATGTGAGGCCGCTGCTGAACCGTGGTCGGACACCCAGTACGTGATGTTGACCCCGGTATCGTTGGCCAGGTAGAATCCGCAAGAGATCACGCTTGCAGTCGCTGCCTTCAGCGCTTTGCCGCTCTTCGAGTCGATGAGAGGCTCGATTTCCTTCGTGATCGCACAGAAGGAGTCGAGTAGCCGCGGGGAGAAGTTGACGTTGAAGGAATGCGAATCGCTTCCGGCAATATCGATCTTCGTCGTGGCATTGCCCGTTGCATCCGTCTCCAGTCGCAATACCATCGTGAACATCCACGGTTCGATGATCGGCTCCCACGACCCGAGCACGGCATTGAAGGCCCATGCACTCAGCCCTTCGTCATCGCGCAGCTCGCCTTCACTGTCCTCTGTGAAGTGCAGGTGCACTTCGACGATTTGCTTGGTCTTTGATGAACTGGATGACGGCAGCGCGGACGCATCAAGCAGGGGCAGCGGTGTCTGGGCAATCACGTTGCACATGGTGCAGAACGTGTACACTCGAGCCAGCGGCGAAAAATACTCACCGATCTCCCTCACAAATGTCACACTGGCGTCTTCCAGCATCATGTTGACGACGATTTGCTTCATCTTGACTAGCGCCAGCGCCGTTGACGACACGGCTGATGACGATCGGGAAGAGGAATCGTGCTCCGTCGTACGTTGTGACCTGGTCGATGATCGTGACGACACCCTCGAGCTGGTGCGAGATGATGATCCCCATGATTTGCTGCTTTCGATCGCAATCGTCTCGATCAACTTTTGGATCTGCGAAATCATGAAGATGTCGAAGGTACATAGTACCGCATGAAAATGGGTCAGCGATGTCGAAATCTTGAGTGTGTTGTCGGACAGAGTGGTATCGACGAGGTCGAGGTCGACGGCGAAGTCGTCGCACAGCACGCGTTGATAACTCTCCATTGCCACGGTGAATTTGCGAGGAAGCTGGGCCGAACTTGTTGAACGTGACCTGCTATCCTTCCTTGGTGTTGTCTGACCGTAAGTCGGCGTCGCGGTGGGTGAAGGCGGAACCGAGTCACTGCTGCTTTCATCACTCAACGGTGGCCACTGCGCTGAGATCTCCACCGACATTTTCCGGCCGAAGGCCTGGACGTGCTTGAGACCTTCATTCGCGTCGCTATATCTCAGCACGACGCATCCACTCAGCACCAAGTGGAGAGGAACGGTTGAGGTTGACCCATCACCTGACGAGTCGGTCACGAGCAGATGCTCAGCAAGCATGCAGTGGATCATTCCTGTCGTCACGGACACGTTCACCGGTGACCCCTTCTTCTTTACGTAACCTTGGAACGCTGGCTCGATCGCGAGGAACGGCAATGCTCTGGTGATCAACGTCGCAAAGGACGGACGCAACGCGCATGCGAACACGTGAAGCCGAATCTCAAGCGGAAGAGTTGCGGCTTCACCGTTGCCGTGCTGGTCGATGGTAATGTCGACACACTGGTGCAAGGACGGGTTCGCCTGGTCGATGTATAACTCACCACACTCGACCCCTCGATACGCAATCGACGAATCAGCTTCACTCTTGATCGCATCGATAGACCAGAACCTCGCGCGGGAAGCAACGATGCGCTGTTGGCTTCTTGACGATGCGAACCCGTACACTGAAACATGGACGCTGTCGAGGTCGATGCGACCAACCACGCGACTGGCAACGTCCTCTACATGATCTGGAGCGCGAGTACCCAGCCCTGATGGTCGCAACAAGCTTAGCGATACCTCACCGATGTCGACTTGAACATCGATGATCTGTTTCTCGTCGTCCTCCTGTCGCTTGGCTGCATCCTCCGGCGGTGGTCTGCGGCGAAGCTCGAGGCGACTAAAATTCTCGTCGAGAATGCAGGCAAAGAGTTCGATCTGCTGCTGCTCTACAGCGAGTTGGATCGGGGTAGCTTTCGCAGGTAGATTGAGCTGGGGAGGCCGTTTCTGTGTCCCACTTTGAGCACTCCGTCCGATAGGGTCCCAATCATCTGGTCGCGACAGTGAAACTCGAACAAACCCGCAGTAGTTGTCGAACGCGTTGGCAATATCCTCAATATCCAGCACCCGCTTTACCTTTGCTGGTTGATCGGAAGCCTTCATCTCAGTCGGCTCGAGATCCTTCTTCTTTTTCCGTGGCCTTCGTGGGATCGGCATGCTCACATGATCGACGAAGACCGTGGGCTGGTGTAGTATCGTTGTCTTCAACAACACCGTCGAGCGTTCCTCAGCTCGCCTCACCCCAGTTTCTTGTGCTCGCGAGACTGCTTCATCGATGGATGCAACTGCATCTGTGTGATCTCGAGATTCATCAACAAGGAACGATGCCAACTGAATGTCATCCGCCCACATCAGCAACTGCTCCACGGCTTGATCCTTCGGGTATTTCCTCGAAGAGATCGTCAGCTTCTTCACGTCCACTTCCATGCGCTCGGGCTTCCGCTGTCGCTCAATTGGGTTTCCAACGACACCCCGAGGCAGCAGCATCTTGATGGTTTCTGCTCTCACATCCAGCTTGGTCCGATTGTTGGTGACCTTGATCTCTCCAGGCCGGAATTGTTCACCAACCCAGCTGAAGAACCCGATCACTTGCTTGTTCAAGTGCTCAAAGAGCACCTGAAAATGGGCGTGAACAAAGTTCACCTCGACCGAAGAAGCCTGGATGCCGACGTAGGTTGCCGCGTCATTGCGATGCGCCAACGAGCCGTAAGAGTTCGCCACCTCGACTTCGACTTGGAGTTCATTATCAGTGCGCAGCAGCTCACATACTTCGTCTCCGCTACGCGTGTCGTCATGCACCACAAAGCGGGAGGACTCCAGTTGCACACCACTCTTGGCTTGGATTTGAATCAGCATGTGTGTCGGTGCTGCAAGGCTCGAAACGAGGCAGCGGATATCTCGAACTGAGAGCTTGATGGCAAACCTGGAGGAGTGGGTATCGTGAGGGCGCAAGAAGATGTAGCATTTCTCCAACCTGATCTCAATTGAGAAGGGAGCCGGCGGTGGTTCATCGTCCACGAGGGCACCAGCCGCAGCAGCACTGAGATCGACCGCATCCGTTGACCTCCCGGACTGAGAACTACCACTGCTCGTACGACTCGAAGATGTGCTGCTTGGGGCACTCTTGGCGACCACGGAGTTCCCCCATAGATACGATCGAAACATCGCCGTGAGCAAGTCATGATCCCAATACAGGCTAACTTGCTGTGCCGAGATCTTTGCCTTGAACGGAGCAATGGACGACATCATGAACGTCACCCTTTGGCCAATCTCGATGAGCTTGCTGCTGGACTCACCCGTCTCAGGGTGGAATGCTGGGTCGGGATCTGCAGGCTGATCATTGAGACTTGATGTCCGTGAGTTCGACTCCTCTGCATTCACTTGAGCGATCGCCTCAGCAGTCGTCAGCTTGGGTTTCTTGCCACCGCGGGTCACTGCATCTGCAGAGGGAACAAGTCGTGTACTCTTTCGCTTGTAGAACGAAAGCCGTCGGAAGTTAGCTCCGACTGCTTGTGCGTCAGACGAGAACTTGGCTTCCACGTTGATCAACCGCACATCAAGCACCAGATCGATCTCATGACCGGTATCAGTTGTTGCGTTCGGGCCTTCACTCGTTGGCATCCCCCCTCCTCCTTCTAGCACCACAAGAATCTGTGGAATGTGAATGCCCAGAGTGAACTTCTCGTCATTGGGCTCGAACTCTTCAGGTAGAACGACGTGAGTCGCCGGTGCACGCTTAGTTTTGACATCGGCGGCCGCACTTTGTCGCACTAGCTTCGCCGGCTTCTGTTGTTGTTCCTGAGTGGCCGATGATGCCCAGGCTGCTGATGCTTGAACTACTTGCTGGTATTGGGCACTGGACAGCGTGAAATAGATCGGCGGAGTCGAGCATTTCATCGCCCAGCGGGGTATCTTGTTTTGCTCTTCCACTTTCTCGCCAGAAAACACGATCCGAGTGCGACGCAGAATGGAAGCTCGCTTTCGCCGTGCCAGTTGGTAGTGATGACTTGTGAGGTCCCCCACGGGCGATAGCTGGCTTGCCGAAGATGACTGGGGAGGCGCTTTCTCTTCTAGATCTTGAGCCGGCAAACCGTCGATAAACGTGACCTCCACCCCATCGATCGCAAACGCAAACGTGTCCGACAGATTCCCCGTCTTGAAGTCAAGATCGGAGAGTTTTACTTCCAAGATGGGTGATGTGTCACTGCTCAGAACAAACACATCCACGACTGGCAACCGGACAGATAACTCGACGACACGAGCGGGAGTCGGGTTGACAGCGTCGCGAGCTTTGGATGCGTCGTGCTTCTTCATTTTCTCGGCACGCAAGGCAGCGGCAGGGGGCTTGGCAAACACCGCATTGTTCAACCACACCGATGAGTTCGCTAGCGCCTCCTCAGCGTTCTCCCTCAATTCTGGTGCAAGCTCCACTTGAATCACGAAGTATCCTTGGAGCTTGGTGGCTACAGCCAAGTGGTGGACGTACCGAAACGGAAGTAGACGACAATCCAACTTGAGCTTAGACTCTGACGTCTCAATGCTGAAATTCAGAAATCGGGATGGAGGTTGAGGGCAGTTGTCACCGGTGAGCGCGTCAGCCGCCTGGGTGCTCTTCGTCGACTCGTCTTGTAGAGTGCAGAAGAGGGCTTGGGGCACGCGCTGACCAGTCAATGTCGACTGCATGTGACTAAAGTCGAGCATCTGGATTGACTGAATGCTGGATGAGATTTTGGACGAGTTCGTTCGCTGGAAGATCGTGAACATGAACTTGCTCAGCTCGAAACGAAGGAATTCCTTGGATCCCAATCCACCTCCAATCCCTGGACCCTGACGGGCTCCAGGTTCCACCAGGCTAAAGGTGAAACTGGTCACCGCAAGATCCAACGCGTAGATGATCGCTTGCGAGTTGAGCTTCTCCTGCGCTTTAGCGGTGAGAGCTGACGTCGAAGCATTGATCTGGTCAGCGACAGCCCCGTACAGGCACAACTTCTCGAGAGGATCTAATCGTCGCCAAACCAAAGGCGACGAAGTGTCTGAACTCGAACTGGTCCCCGCCTTCCATCTGGCCTTCCAGCCCAGCTTCTTCACCGAATCTTGGCGGCTTTCTTCCAGTTCAAACTCCCGCTCAGCACATAGTCGGAAGAAGACAACCGTTTCAACGACGAGTTCTTCTTCTAGCTCTGTGAGTCTGGCGCGGACAGGAACAAGCGATTCCGGCGTTGCCTTTTTGGCCACACCCTTCAGGATGTTTTTGTGGAGGGCGATATACTCCTTGCGCTGGAGCCACAGCTCACCGAAGAGCTTCCACGTACATTTTGTCGATCGCGACTTGAAAGACATCATGTTCATGCTGGCTTCCGATCCTTTCTTCGATTCCAACGAGTACAGCACTTGAACTCCATACAACGCATACAGCCACCACGACCTCGCATCTCGCTTGACGGGCGTCTTTGGGCGCTTCTTGTGAATGTGGATGCGCTTGAGGTAGTTCTCGTGTGTCGACACATAATTGATGGCGCTGATGACGTCATTGCACTGCCCTTCGGTCACCGACGCGAGAATCGAGCCGATATCTGTGACGAACTGGAACCTTGGGATCGAAAACATCGTCGACTCGTCATGATTGACCGTCATCTTGGCGACAATGTCGAAAGGTCGAATGATGTACGTGTCTTCTGGTGGTTTGTGGCGCCGTGTTGATATGAGTTCTTGAATCGAGGGCGAAGTGTCGTCACAATACAGACCCGCTTGCTTGATCTCCAATGTCTTGTGGACGAATGGCGTGTGCGACTGCGCGCGATCAACGAACGTGACCATTCCATTCGCATTCGTTGTGTTGATGATAATCGAGTGGATCGTGAATCCGACGCTGAACGGATTCTTGGATATCACTTGTGACGTGTCTTCATACAGAATGTGGATGTTCTTGATCTCGACCGAGACGTTGTCGAGGATGTTGTGCAGAATCTTCTCTCGATACCCCCACCCGGACGTCGTATCACCGCTGTTGGGACTACTTGCAGCCACACTGCCATCTTCAGCGTCCGACGTTCGTCGCGTATCGTCGTTTTTGCTCTTCTCAAACAGCTCGCGAACTCGAATCTCTTGTTGTTTTGCGAACCGCATTCGCATCGCATACGAATCTTGCGCGTCGTCCGGCAGCTTGCTCTTGAGGCGTTGCATCTCGTCCTGATGCGCTGGCACGACCATGAGGAAGACATCTTCCAGCACGAGCTTGACGGCCTCTTTGGTCAGCCGCTTCCACGGAACTTTGAGTGCCAGGCGGCCAAGTGTACCAGCTTTGACACGGAGGGGCAACTGGAACTTGTCGAGCGCCGCGGTCTTCAGCTTGAGTTCACGCACTTCGACCTTGCCACCAAAGAGCGCGATCTTCATCTTCTCGGCGTCGAGGTCTTCGACCCATTCCGAGACGTACTCGACGAGGATGGATTCCACGACTTTTTCAAACATGGTGGAATCCGTTTGATATCTTCACAACGCCTTCAAAAAAATCGTACACCGACAAGCAGAGCAAGAATCCAAAGCCGTCTCTTTATATCTTGCACTTCTCCGTGATGGTGGTGAGCCACTGGGCCTCGCGCTGTGGCCGCCGGTGGGCGTCGTCAACGGACGATGAGACGAAGTTTCCCTTCAAGATCGTGCAGAGGGACGCGAAAGGAAACCTGTGATTCAAGATATTGGTTTATAGAGGTACGTCATGTCACCAAGAAAGATGATTGGCTGAAAATGGTCAGACGGATGATCCCCCAAATGCAAATGGGGAAGCCACGAACCAAGCGGAAGAATGCGCACAAGCGCGCCGTGCGCCGCGTGTTTGTCGTGATCGCTGCTGAGATTCAGGCAGCTGTACGTTGGAATGGCCATGAAAACATTTGACTCACAAGTTTTCATGGTTTGTCTCCATGTTCAATCGACGTAATAGGAGGCGAATAAGTGGACGGAAGAAGCACTGCAGCAGGAACGGGAAGAGCATGACGCGGAACGGAAACGCGTCCACGAGGAGTGGTCGCGCGCAGTCTCCGCGTCGGAAGCGGCTTTTGAGAGGAAGCGACGGATGAAGCAAGAGCGGCAACGGCTGCTGCGATCCATTCGGGAGGTAAGGCCGATTCACGTACAGCTCGGTGCTCTGACTCGTGGGCTAACACCATATTGCAGCGTCTTACGGGGAGCACGCCACGCTAAGATCCTTGACGCAGTGCCTCGCCTCGTAGGATCCTGATGCGCGAGC
>JAADXF010000590.1:0-14942 GCA_023337575.1 Pythium chondricola | reverse complement strand
TTTCACTTTACCACACTAAATACAATCAGTCTATCATTTACGCTGGTCAAGCAAGGTCGCTCGGTTAGCGACTAAGAAGCTAAGGGAAGCTTCTTCTGCGCAAGGACACGCAGTAGCGAGGGAGTCGCCCCGCTACAGCCCGTCTCCAAGAGGAGGCGGACGCTGAAGATGATTGAGAGGATGTATCTGTTGGCGACGATACGGAAGATGCGTGTTTCAACATCAAGAAAGGTGAGAATTTAGTCTCACCTTCAGCTTTGTGTGGAATATCGAATGTGACGGGGATATCAAAATTCGTACTCCAATTATAGCTCGGCGGACGCGCGCAATACGCCATCGCACTCGCAAGGCAGCCAGTACCTCTGGTGGCAGTGGTCGCGATTCGTACCGCGGAAGTAGTGATGGTGATGGTGATGTTGTTGATGGGAGTGAGAGCATCGTTCATGGTGCGTCTGGCAGAAACTGGTATGCCTACGACGTCATGGCTGACACCACTGTGATTAGTACACTGGACTGTGGATGCGTAGGTGAGGACGCCGCTGCGACTACTAGCCCCGGACGAACGCTCAAACACCGTTATCTGCGTGAAACGTGAGTCAGCACATCATTAACCCTTTCGCGAACGACCGTACAAATTTTGCTCGTTTCTTAGGTGTTTCAAAACTATTAGGAGACAAATCACCCCCTCGAACGGGCAAATTTTGTACGTTTGGCATATCACGGTATGATATCCCGACCAAAAAATGGGCGAAATCTGGGATCCGCCTGGGATCCCGTCGCAAAATATGGTAGGTGGGGTGATATGGAAAGGCGCAACTCTGGGATCCAATCTGTCGAACCGGCATTTTTTGCACGATCGACGAATGTTATACTTGGTTTTTGTATTAATACATTTCCTATTGTTGAGCTCGCGTTCGCGAAAGGGTTAATGGAGCGTGATGTGCACGAGCCGCGCTTAATGGAGCAGGTGGATCTCTAATGGTGCAAAAGTTAGCTTAATGGACCCCAACGCAAATGGGATGATCTGCGTCGCAGCCAACCGTTCTATCCCTTTCTTCATTCGCGAATTTGTCGACCATGGCAAACCACCTACCACGCGACCGCCGCGCAGACTGGAATCTCGGTACGCGAACACGCTGGCTCTGTGAGGTGTGCTACAGTTTCAATGATTCGACGCCACCTCTATGCCGGAGCTGTAGAGCAGAACCACACGTGTCGATGGCGGAACTTTTCGCCTTGGCCGAAGCGGAGAGCAGGGAACGCGATCTCGCTCGAGCCGCGGTACAAGCGAGTAGGAATCAACGGTGTCTCAGTTTGCGTGACCCCCCAACGGATGCTGGTGAGAGCGAGGCCATCCACGGACAGCTCCGAACGGTGCCTGACCACGGTCAAGTTTGCGGCGCGAGCCAGCTGCCGCGTGTGCAGCCTACGACACCGACACCGTTGAACGTTACACTTCGTGAGCGGGAGCTATGGTGGAAATGCGACGTGCGCTCCAAGTCCAACAAGGCAGCGGACGACACCTGCGTGCATTGCGGCTCGGACAAGCCCACGCTCGATGGCGGGCTCGACGACAGTGCGCGCGCCGACACACACGTCTCCACTAGTGGGCAAACGACGGCCTGCACATCACACCAGAGTCAACGGCAGGAAGCCCACCTCAGCGCATGTACCGGCTTGCCCGATACCTCGAGTCGACACATGGCCGTCTATGCAGCGAGCGAGCACGACGCCACGGACGAACACACGGACCAACACACGGTGGTTGTACAGCAGAGCGAGCTCAACGCCGTCAGCGAGCGCCCCTCGACGCAGAAGGCGGTCAGGGTACTGATGCGAAGTAAGCGGCACGTCCCCAAGCCAAGGAATCGTAAATCGTCTCCCGTAAAACCCGCACCTTCCAGGGAGCGGCCGAAGAAGCAAGTCAGCAGCACTGTCAGTCGAAGTAGACAGCCGCCACTGCTGAAGCCGAGACCCTTCTTGCTGCGGACGAGGTGGCCGTGGGAAATGCCATCTTTGCGTCACCACTTCAATCCGACGAAGATCCGGTTTGAGCACGATCATCCTTTCTTCTCGTCGTGCGGCTGCGAGCAACCATGCCGCCACGATACGTGTCGGAATGCAAGACTTGGTGTATTCTGCACGAAGACTTGTTGTCCTCACGCCGCTGTCTGTGGGAACGCACTGAACGAGCCGGATCATCTGAAGCTCGCCCGCAGACGCGGCTCCACAGACATAACCGTCATCGCAGGAGCTGCGATTGACGCCAGCGTCAACATTGGAGAGTACACTGGGCAGCTCATCGCCGAGGACGAGATAGCATGTCGCGGCGACGAGCGGCACCCCGCGTCGAACACGCCGTACCGCCTCAAACTGAAGCGAAAAGTACAGTTCCATCCGAAGAAGGACGTCTTCATTGATGTTGAAACGTGTGGGAGCATCAGTCGCTTCATGAACCATTCGTGCTCCCCTGTCGCGCGGTTCCAGGAGGTTCGAAACGGACGGCACCACACTGTCGTTGTGGTCACCATCCGACCAGTGATTGCAGGCGAAGAAATCACGGTCGACTACGGCAACGACTTGTGGATTGTGTGTAGATGCAGGGAGCCCACCTGTTGCCACAAGCACTTACAGGATCTGAACGCCACAGAAGACGATAGCACGTAACCAATACAGCATAACATTTTCTTGATCATAAATTCCGTGTTCTGTAAGCGTCGTAGCGACGTACATCGTGTTGCCTTAACCAACGTCATTCGGCCCCGTCGGCGGTGAAGTCAACCATGAACATGTTCACGATCCCGTCCACACACAACGACATGGACCCGAGCTCATCCACATCGTCGTCGGTGAACTGGTGTCGTGCGCGGGTGTCCTCAGCACTTGACACTTCTTGCAAAGCCAGTGTTTCCAACGCCGCATGCAGCTCACAGGCACTGTCAATCACGTATCTCACCTCGCGCAGTTGAGTCATCACGGCACCAAGATCTTCGACGACATCCTTGAGCCGCTTCGCTCCGCGAGACCTCGAAAGCGCGAGCGAGCGCGCTTTCCCGTACGAAAACTCCCGCCGCACGGACGCAAAGTCGGTGAGGACGTCTACCCGACCGTGTAGCGCTGGTGCCGATGCTCGCGTAGGCGATGGTGGGCGGACGCCCTCAGAAGGACTTGGCGGCCGGACGAGATGGCTGCCGCCGTTGCGATCATCTCGGACTTCGTTCATTGGATAGTTGCTGTCGTGCCTGCAACGTTCGACCGCTCCGGTGTAAGTTTCATTTTTCATGACGCCCATAAATAACGTTCATGTAAGCTACCGTTTGTTTCATGCGCCCATCAAACTTGCTAATGGAGCACGTCCGTCGTAATGGAGCCTAATGGTGCAATGAAATCACTGTACTCTCCTAGTGGAGCGTAATGGTGCAGTCCAGGTGGTAATGTGCCTCTAGGATATACGTTCTTTGTCACCTTAATGGTGCATGAGCTCCATCCACGAAAGCGACAAACACTTTTTCAGGCAATGGAGCCGGATGAAGGGATTAGTATGTACTGGTTATGTGATTTGTACCAGCATATGTACGAACATAGGAGGTGCGTTTGCTGCCAGCACCTCCATTTGCTGTCAATAAGCCTGCCCTTTCCCTTGCCGTCGCTGTCAATATCCTCTGCCAAACTTGCAGAGGAGGAAAAGGGGTTTTCAAACGGTTTCTGGAGCTTTTCAAACGATCACGGGGATCGAATTCAAACGAACGTAGCCGGGACTGTCAATGTAGTGGAAGAGTGAACGAGGGATAGGTTTGATTCACTGTCAACTGGCCTTTGCACCTCCTGCACTGTAAAACACTGAATACAAGACTCGTCGGCGACAGCCAACCCTCTCACTTCGGGAAGAGAACGACAACGACGAGAGGTACGTAGGAAAGCAAGCTCACGCGAAGGCACCGTGACGCCCGTATGTGCAGCTAACAGGTCTGTGTTTCCCTGTAGCTCAATGTACGTTTTCAATTGCTTCGTGGCGTGTGCAGAGGGCGCGGCGTGGGTTGTGTTCCGTGGTTGTTTGGCCTGCCACTATGGAGTTGATCCCCATCGTGGCGATAGCTGACACGGATCGCCACGCCCTCGCACTGTGCGAACGGAGCACCCGCCGCAGCGCTTCTGCATGTGTTGGCTGCACGACCATCACGTGTGCTACCACCAACACGTATTGTCCATTTTCGCTCTACCTCAACTAACATTATATGGATGCTATTGTATGTAGGCAGAAGCAAGGAAGCAAACATAAGTGATGCCCACACACTGCGTCATGGCTTGAGCCTGATGCAGTGTGTGGTTGTATGCATGTACCGACCTATCAACAACCGCTGTAGAAGCGCCATGGCTTCAGCCTGGCGTTTGGCGCACCATGGCTTCAGCCTGGTAGCAGCCGCCATTGCCTCAGCTATGTCTAAGACAACCAACGACAACCATCCAAACCACACGATAACCAATTGCAATTGAACACTATTTGGCATGAACATAATTGATTTATTTCCATTGCATGCACACATGTTCATATCCATGGGTTGACCAAGAATTGCCATATCGGTGACCACAAAGAAAAGAGAACACACAAACAGCAAACCAAAATGAGTAATGCATTCAAAATCAACGAACTTCCTACGCATCCCTGTTGCGGCGCCGACGTCGAGCCTCGCGTTGGCGTTGTTAGAACTCTCCCACTGCCGACCACGGGAGATGTTCGAGTGGTTCGAGCGATGGCGTCCAGTTGAGGAGCGAATGAGGGACGCCATCGACAAATGTAATATCGAGGATCTCCTCAAACTCGTAGAATGGTAGCTCCTCTGGTGGCGCCGAGGTTACCGGTGACCAAAGGTCAATGACTTCACGAGCAGACGGGTCAGGAGCAGGGATGTCGTCAGAGATAACTACAGAAATACAACCGCCCATTTTACACGTCATTTCGGTCTATGGGAACAAAGTGGCAACATATATCACCAACCGTGGATAGCGCGCATGGGAGCATCGGTGACCACTGCAGCAACGACCCCTTCTCTAGCAACGACCTCACCTGCGTGAAGTGGAAACGTGTTAGCTTCCGTCGCACAATATCAGTATGTGCACAAGACACTTACCCGTTTCTTGACCGACCACGCCTGCATTGGCATCGGCGATCACTCCCGCTACAATTGCACCTGTACGAAATAGCAACGTGTCGGCATACGTCCCACGACAATAGCATGTGCACAAGCTAACTACCCGTTCCTTGACCGACCACGGCTGCACCGGTCGCTGCATGATCCCGCGCTACGAAAAGAAAATATGGACATATAAGAAACAAGAGCCAAACATAAAAATTGGGTATGTTACCAGCACCTTGAGGAAGATTCTGGCGGCGTCAGAGGAACGTGGTCAACCACTCGTCCACCAAATCCCTCGTGTAGTCAGTGATGTTTGGTTCCGATAAGACGTCTCTCACCATATCAGTGAGTTCTTCGATACCGACGAACCCCATCGCGGTGAGCATTGTGCGGAGGTAGTCCATCGCTTGACCATTGATCGTCGCGCCGCGACGTGCGACAATGATGGTGATGCAGAGAGCCCTAAATCGCGTGCGCGACAACACTGGGTCAGCCATAGGCGATGCGATTCAAATGCAAAAACTGATCTACCCACGCACCTCTCATGGACTTACCACCTCACGCAGCAAGTCGTCATGGGATAATGACCGAGGAAAGCGAGGACGATGGCAAATACCTATAAATCAAAAAACATCAAGCCATTCGTAGACAATATCGAGTTTGACAAGGGAAACAAACGTACTTACCCGAAAGTGCTTCCACCCCATTCGGCCACTGAGATCATTGATGTAGTGCGCGGGTTGCGTACGGCTGACGACCAATATGGGACTGTCGGACGGGGATCTGAGCGACGGTCAATGCCGAATCCTCGCAGGGCCTCGGTACTCTGCTTGGCGATGGAGTGTGGCGAAGCATAGCCGAATAGAGCTGGGCATGCAGAGTGAACGGTGCTGCTGGAGTACCTTCCGTGGATGGCTGGTTGTCGGAGTGTTCAGTGGCAGACCGCCCTGGATCAGCCGCGACGACAAGCTGCACGACTTGGGGGCTATGGCTCTAATCATTGGACTATCGTTTGCCGTGATGGGTGAGTGCGGCTGGAGCAGATCATGCGCGTGCCGCCCAGAGCTGGTGTGTGCATCGGCAGCAGGGAGACATGGATTTGGTCGCACCAATTGATCCCAAGGCCAACGCTACTCGACCTCGGTGTGCGCGCGATGATCTGTGACCGCGAAAGATGCTTGGTTGATCGAGACCACGGCACTTGTGCTGGTTTGTTGTGTAGTAGTCACACCACTTCCCTTCGCAGGCCTGCGCGATTTGTCGTGAAGCCTTGGCATCTTCCCCAACGCGCTGAGGTCTCTCGCGTTGACCGCAATCAGCACGTTTGCACACACCAAAAACTTGTTATAATAGCGACACCCGCATTGGCGGGTGGTTATGTGCACACGACATCCGTCGACCGGCGAGTCGAAGCTGTGCGCTCTCCAGAGAGACCAGCGATTTGCGCGGTTGTACATCTCGGAGGCCTTCTTCTTCTTCGCGTCGGCCTTCTCGCCTTCGTTGTTGCCGCGCACAATCTTCTGAGCGAGCTCCGTCCTCTTCTTGAAGGTCTCTGTGTACGCGTGGTCGTCGCTCGTTTGGTCCTCATCGCCACGTGAACCGACATAGCGAACAAACACACACCAGCGATCTTGAGAGTGGCGAAGGGTCGCGCGGCCGGACGAGACCATGCGTTTGGACACATTGACGATATCCGCATTCGGGGGTGGTCGGAATTCGGCTCCAACTGGAGCAAGCGGTGTCTGGCTCGCGACGAGATCACACATGCTGCCGATGAGAGTCGTCATGGGCAGTCGGCGCCGTTGGGTGTGTTTCTTGATTGTCGCGTTGAAGACTTCACACGGGTTGTTCGTCGTAGCGTACGCTGGCGGGGTGTGGAACACTTGCCAACGCCAAAACCGCCCGGAAAGCCATTGTTGTATGAAGTAGTCGGTGAACGACCAGAGGCCAGGGAGCTGCTGCCATCGCTTTAGCTCTGCCGTACGGCATCGAACAAAATCTTCCATGCTCTCAGTGAAGTGCATGTCGATGATAGACCGCATGGCAACTTTGCGTAGCTCGACAGGTTGGTGCGAGATGCGCTTCCGCACGTTATATAGAACGTGAAAAAAACACATCAATGGCGTGACGTTGGCGAACTCCGGCACATCTTGAAAACCGAGAAGCTGTGCGTCTTCAGCATCTCCCATGATGGCGTCAACGCGAATGGTAACACCACGATGCCTGCGAATCACGTTCACTAGCTCTTGAAAGAAAATGCGGTAGTCACGTCGGGTGCGCTGACTGACCACAAACAAGGCGGCAAGGCGATGCGAACGGGATGCGTCGCTGAAGCCAATCGTGATCACCGGGTAAGCGACATCACTGAGCTTGAACGTGGCGTCGGCGTGCATGAGAATGAACTGCGATCTGCTTGTGTGCCGAATGATAGAGTCGAGAAGATGAGGAGACGTCACGCCGAGGATGAAGGGATCATCGTCGTGACCACTCCCAACATGCGACACCCCATCCATGTCGATCCCGGGACCGAAGACAAAGGCTTTTGTAGGATCCATCTCGTGCTGAGGGTGGTAGATGCGAACAGATATGAAGCTTGCGATGGTTTCGATGTCATTTCGCGCCCCTTGCGCCTCGCGAACTCTTATGAGAGCGTTAGATATTTGCAGCACAGTGGGCCATCCATGCACTGACGGAGCGATGTCTACCCGCTTCTTCAGTCGAATCGCAATCAGGCGTGGTGTCGCATTGTTCTCTCTTGCTCGGAGATGAACCGCTTCATCGCCTTCGTCACAACCGACCGGTGCTTGGCAAAGCACGGCAGCTCGCCGCGGCTGTGCGTTGCGTCATTCACAAGGACGACCCACAAATCCCTGACCGGGCACTGCCGAGCCTTCCAGACCACTCCACAGGCTCCGATCTGAGCAGGTCTTGCTGGTGCACCGAATTCGACGTTCCTTCCGCTCGTGGTCTCCACCGCATACGCCACACGTATCGGACCGCACGGTGTTCGCGATTTGCGAGCAGCACATCTCTGCAGCACGGAACTGCTCGAAGGCGCCCTCTGAATTCAGACGCTTGATTTTCGGTCCACGCGAACATTGTGTTTCTCGGGCGTCTTGTACGCTTCTCTGCGTCGCTGCGGCCAGTCTAATCTGGTCAAGCCCCCAACAGCGTGACATTAAATACCCCAACCACACCAAAATGACGGCTGTTCCTACGAGATTGACCACTATTTGTGTTCACCACACTAACTGTGGTTTCAATGCTCCTCAGACTTCGCATGTCTCTGGATCTTTGAACTCGACGGCTTTCCGTTTGAAGCTGAACTGATCACGTACTCTTTCTTTGAGAATGACCGTGTTTCTTCGAGTTCGATCCAATGCCGTTTGTTTTTGACTGGTGATTGTGTCCATGTATCGAATATCACTTAATAAAGTTACCTAAGCCCACAAAAATGCGCAATATACTGATTTAAAGTCAACTCAGCGCATCAGTTCGCTTAAGTTCGAAAACATGAAACATGGTCACCTCAAGATCGCGAGCTCCACGCTCGGAAGCCACAGCGCTATGCAGTACTGGGTGAGGGTAGGTGCAACGTGGTAGGGATCGCTCCTGGCCCCCCTCGCAACCAGCGAAGCTAGAGCAAGATTCAGTCAGCGCGTGTGCATAAAAGGTACAATACATGGACGCCATTGGTCCCGTTGTATTTGAACCAAAACCGTTTGAAATCGACGTCTACTCACTTGCAGAGTGACTGTATTTTAGCATAATCATAAGCGAGCCGTAACCATGGTACCAATTCCGAGGTACCTGTTGTACCATTTATACGGTACACTGGGCCTATCCATCATTTCTGCACCCCAAAGAAAGCAAAATGAGCTGGTTCGAGGACGACCCCGAGTTGCTGCGCGCCGCGCTCGACATTCTCGATACGTGGAGTGGTGACACCCATGTGAGCGACATCTCGGTCGCTTCTCCGTGCACTGATGGCACCGAGAGCAGTCACAGTGCAAACGACGACAGCGACGATGTATTCCAAGCCAGCCTCGAGCTGGAAGACTTTCTCAAGACGTCGGTCGATGCTCTCTCGACGACGGCACCAAAGCCCGTGACATCTCCTCACATCAACAAGAGCCCAGCAGTCATTAAGACGAGGACGCAAAATGGGACACGAGAACTCAAGCCATCGACGGTGGCGTCCACGCGCCATCGCCGTCGCGAAGAGATCATTTACCTTCGCGACAAAGTGCAGGAACTGGAGACGCAACTAGCGCAGCTTCAGCAGAACAAAGACGACGATAGCAACTCGAGCGTGGCGAAGAATGGCGTGGACCATGCGCTTGCCGTGATGTGGCACGATATCTCGAGTCGCCAGCAGAAACTACGGCAAAAATCCGAACTCGAACACGCCAAGCTGCGCACGTTGCTGGAAACACAGGTGAAAGTGGCACAGGGGCTGATAAAACTGATGCAGAAGGCACGCCGCATCGAGGTGAGGCACTGGTTACGGACCGATATCGCTCTGTTCGTATGGATAAAGCGCGGCTTGCGTGCACAGGAGGACGCCGACTTTCCACGACCAAAGCGGTCCAAGTATGTCCACGACGTGAGTGCCAAGCTGGACAATAACGTGCAGCTGACACGCTTGGGAGAGCAGTACGCCCAGCTCGATCAAGCGTTCACGTTCGCCAAGTTCCACGATGGCTCCACCAAGTTCATCGACGTGAACGTGGACGACCGAGAGGAGGAGGTCGTGATCGAGTTCCGAGAGGCGTGGTCGGTGCCATTCAACGAGGCCGATGTGCTCAACGCCGTGTGGCTGTACACAATCAAAGTGAACGAAGACAAGGCGTGTAAACCAGACTTTGTCGGGGTGCGTCCATGGACTTGACCGTGGGAGGAGGTTCAGGACTTGGCTAACACGCTCATGCTTGGTGATACAGCAAGTCACGGTGGACGGCGACCTCATGATCTCGCGATTCACGTCGTCGACCAACATTGGCACACTCAAAGGAACCTTTAACGGGACGATGATGGCGAAGCGATACACTGGTGCGGATGGCCGTCGCCAGGCCATTGTCAAGAGTATGGCCGGTCGCACAGTCGACGGCGCCCCTGGATTCTTGGCTGGCATCAACATGACGGAAGATACGCGCATCCGCGTCATGCAACTGGCACCGACGTTGGGGCTCGCAGCCGACAAGCCCCTGACGCTGGTGCAGACCATCTACGAGTTTAGGTTGACTTTCGACGACGACATCTCGCCCGCACATCGGCGGCAGGCAGGCGTCATGACCGACTTTCTCTTGGAGCACCTCCATGAAGACATTGAACTCAAGCATGTGACGGTCGAGACGCTGCTTCTCCAGGCGCGATCGAATGCGTGAGGCACATCCTGGTCCCTTGACTACATAACCCGATCAATGAATTCACATCCTTTACTCTGTAAGCCGTCAGTAGTGCTTCGCCACTCATAGGCGTGAGTCTCAAGACAGCACGCAGACGGTGCTGGTGGACAGCATCCACTGGACACGCCCACGTCCTCGTTTGCCACGAACAGGTCAGCCACTGCGTGGCGTGATGTCAGTTTGAATCAAACTCTCATCGATCCATCGAAGGCTGACTTAGGCACTGAATACCTGTACCGGCACTAGAAGTACTGTAATGCAGCATCACGAGTGGGTTCACCCCGGATGAACCAGCGCAATTGTAACGCGGTGTAAAGTGAGCTGTTCAGTCCGATTATGCTGGATTATGATCACGCTGCTTGCTCGAAAATGCATTTATAAAGGTCTTGGGGTATCCAATTCCATACATTACCATATGGTATTGTATCATGTATCGTTTATAAGAGGTAAACGGTGAACAGCCGCCGCATGTCTCAGTAGCTCCTCAACCTGCCGAGTTAGACACTGGTGCGCGCAAAAGCCTCTACGCGCACGCCACACCAACGCTCTCCATGGAGTAAGCAACACTCTGTCGTGAGTCCACGATGGGTTCATGCGACACCTCTTTGCGGACAGAGATGCAGGCGAAAAGTAGGATTGGATCCGTGTCCATCTTCCTGTATAGGCTGCTGTGGTAGTATTAGTGTAGCATTGGGATGCTGTGTTGCATTCGTCCACGTCACTGTTCATTATTAATCTAGCGCAATGGAGTGGATGTGGGCCAACAGTGACCTAGCGAATGCGCTTGCGGCGGACTGGTCCTCGTCGCCCTCGAAGGAGGAGGACTTTGACCAGCTCCTGCAGCTGCTTGAAGATGACAGCGTCAGCACCAACGCCGTGGTCGCCGTGATGGAAGACAGTATGGTAGCGACGTCACCACCATCGTCCCAGTCGCAAGCTGATGTCCCTGTAGGACTACCTATGGTGACAGCAGTAGGCGATGAGCAACCACCACCACCACCGTCGAGCAAGCGGCGTCGCAAGATCAGTGGCTCGACACGCGTGCGGACAGAGCTGTTACAGTTGCGATCCAAGGCCAAGGAGCTAGAAGACCAGATCGCACTGATGCAGCAGCGGTTCGCTATCCGTCGTCGAGCCAAACAAGATACAGCAGCAGCAGCGACAGTTGACAACACTGGCCAGAGCAAGTCGATCTGGAAGAGCGTGGCGCAGCGACAACTTCGTACACTGAAAGAAGCGCAGGAGGTGAACGACAAGCTGCGCACGGCGCTGGAAGACGAGCGCAAGGCGATGCAGACATTCATCCGCTCAATGAACCGAAGCTCGACATTGGTACGTCGCTTCTATCTGTTGTCTAGTCCATAGAGTGTTCGATATCCTGACCGTCTTGTTGAAAATCAGCCCTCTGCTCAGGCTGAGGCTGACACGCCGCTCACTCACCTGCGTCGCCTGGGAAAGATCACCGATTTTGACGAAGGCGTCGACGCACATCAGTGTGAAGTGTTGCTGAGGCAGTTGGACACCATGGTCGAGTCGATAGACGATGCGTTCACGCATGCGTGCTTCCACTCGAACGCAATCACGTCGCGGATGTCACTGCCCCACGAAGACGGCGCGGTGTCGGTGCTAGACTGCCGTGTGCTCCCGTTCGACGACACCACGATTGGCAGTCGCGTCTGGGATTATTACGCGGCGCGTGACACGGAGCCTGCGAGCCTTCCGCACATGGTAGGGTGCCCCCATCTCGTTGGCATGTGAAGAGCGCAGTGCAGTGATGGACTGACGACCTGTGGCGCTGATACAAGAGGCAGTGAATGACAACCTCATGATCAAAGGTTTCAAGATGGAGCAAGGTATCCCGGCTCTATAGATCGCGAGCTGTGCTGGGTTGATCGTGGGCCGACGCATCATCGAGCCGAATCGGTGTGTCATGGCCTGGACAGCAGCGATCACACCATCCGTGATGGTCGGCAATCTCTTCCCACCACTCGAGATGGCCACACTGTATGCTAGTGGATGGGACGTAGTGGAGCAGGTCCACGAAGGCGTGGGGCCCATGGCCAAGGTGTCCATGCATCACATAGTGCGACTTGGAAGACCGCCGTTTCGTCCTCGATCGATTCGCAGCATGGTCTCGGATGTGCTGCGGCGACTCTTAGTCAAGGGTATCAGCGAGCACCAGGATGGCGTCCACCGATGTTTGGATGATTCACTGATTCACGGACAACACGCAATGACGGTAGAACGTCAAGAAAACGATGATGGTAAGGATCACTACCTCCTACCATAGAGTGAGGACACCGGTGGTATGTCGCAATGGCACGTGAGTATCTAGTGCGAGTCTTGCGTGATGTAGACGGTTAATTGCGTAAATAAAAACTAGATTAATTGCTTCGTGCGTTTGGGACTGTGCTATCACGGTGACGACATTCTGGTATCTTGTCTTCTATGAAGATGATACCTGACGAGCTTCAAGCTGAAGATCTCACACCTCTACTTGGTCACCGGACAGGGGCGCTTCTCCACGGGGCAATACCAGCTTCCACCGCCATCCACTCGGGCCGGGCGACAGTCGAATGCAGTCGCTATTAGCATCACCCAGCGCAGCTGCGTGGAGTACATAGTTGGGTGTCATGAAGCCACCACTTTTTGAGCGCAGTGGCGGTCGGATCAGCGTGCCTGGGCAAGGCGTTGGTGACGTTGGAGATCCGTCATGTTCCCAGCTGCCACCTGTGGATCAACGGACGATGTGGAGAATCCGCAAGTATGTACCCATATCGATTATGACAGGTGAAGCCATATCATCCACTAGCTGTGCGCCACGATATCTGCCACGACGAGCGAATTTCGTTGCTGCCCGTGGAAGAGGTGACTCCTCCGTTCGTGTGGCGGGCGATTCATCGATACGATTCACCACTGGTATATCACATCTTCGGTTATGCGTGGCGATCGCTTCTCCACCCTTCGAATACATCAGTAACTTTAGTCAAAATCATCGCAGAAGATTGGAGCCGCTGGGAGCGGAGGAAGGTCATCTGGCGGTGGTCGATACCACATGCCGCGTACTCCACGTACCCATAAGTGCCGCAGCACTTTTGCGCCAACGTATTCGCCGATGTGGTTCACCAGATCGTGGCTCAGAAATGCGTACTCACGATGCTACACTACCAGCAACAAGGTGACCAGCGCCTGGGCCAATGGAGTACCCTTGGGCACGGTGACGTCGTCTTGACCTGGCACCACTCCAGGCAGCAGCTGACGGCTGATCCATTGCTTCATATCGTAGGTCACGCCCAGATCGTCAATCTCCGAAGGAGGCATTGACTGATCCACCCACACAAATCGCTCGAGACGTCGCACGCCTCGCAACAGCGGCAGCACAAACTCTCTCATGCTACAAGTGGACAGGGGGAGCAGTGCAGTGACGAAGAGGGTCTCCAGGTTCTGCAGACTCGCAAGCAACGCATCGGAAGCGCACAAAACGCCATGTCCAACGTGAACTCTGAGCTCACGAAGCTGCGACGGGAATGGCAAGTCACGAAGCCATTCTCCCCTGTTGAGCATCACAACCAGGCTCTGGAGCCGTGGACACGACGAGTTCAACCGCGGCAACTGGCGCACGTTGCAACCCTTGTAGGTGTAAAGATCCAAGTGCTCAACCGCACCACCCACCACGTTCAAGAAATCGCTCCAGTCGATCGCTTGGTGGAAACCACACCCCATAAACTTGAGCTTGGTGAGACTGAGGCGACCGGCCGGCCGCGCAACGATCGACTCGAAAGCACTACTGCGTACCCACGCGTGGCCGTAGCCAGCAACCACCACAACCACCAGTCGTCCGGCGCGGCCACGTCCATTGTGGATGGCTCATCGATATCCTGGATGACGCCTGCTTTGTAGCGGGGCGACTCCCTCGCTACTGAGTGTCCTTGCGCAGAAGAAGCTTCCCTTAGCTTCTCAGTCGCTAACCGAGCGACCTTGCTTGACCTGCGTAAATGATAGACTGATTGTATTTAGTGTGATAAACTGAAAGGGGAGACAACCCCTGAGAACCGATATCCTATCGGTTCTCCCTACTCCTAAAACTAAAAAACCTGAGTCACTACTTAAGCTAACTAATGACCATAACCTACTTCATGGAGTCCACACTAAATGTAACCCACTGTGTACCCCGTTACAGCTCGTGTGAAGATCAACACGGTCAGAGACGAACTCTTCGACAGCAGCGTCGGTCTGCAGGATATAAGTCTCACCCTCAACGCCCAGGTCACCGACGTGCTGTTTGCTCACCTCATCAACGCGTTTCCTCGCTTGCGCTCACTCAAAGCCGACGCACCGCTCATGAAGCGTGTCGAACAGTCGCTGGTCGCCGCTGGTGTCGAAGAAGAGGAGCTGGTCG